>OZ024833.1:9642269-9825737 GCA_964016985.1 Anodontia alba
TATATTGAAAATTCATTAAACTTTAGTATACCCTTGTCCCGTATCTCTATGTAAACATGAACAAAATTTGTGCCAGTACTTAGACGTTTACGTCTAAGTATTTTGTCTTGTGTTATTTCGAAATTCACCCATAAAAATAAATCTACCTGATTGAAGGCGCTACGTGTAAGCCAGCTATATAACAAGTGTATCAGTTCCGGGACATTCGCTATTATTACAACCACGTTGACACCAAGCTGTTTTCTACGAAGGAGCATTAGGGCCACATACACTTTTATTTCTGTTGATAGTTATCTCGAAATTTCGACTTACTATTTCGAAATTTCGACATAATAACGCGTAATTTCGACTTAACAACTCGAAATTTCGACTTAATATCTTGAAATTTCGACTTATTATCTCGAAATTTCGACATAAGATCTCAAAATTTCGACTTAATAACTCGAAATTTCGACTTAATATCTTGAAATTTCGACTTATTATCTCGAAATTTCGACATAAGATCTCGAAATTTCGTCTCAATAACTCGAAATTTCGACTTAATATCTTGAAATTTCGACTTATTATCTCGAAATTTCAACATGATATTTCAAGTTGATTCTTCGTTTGCAATTCCACACCTGGTAATCTCGTAAGGGGTAGCCGCTGGTTATGCAAAATGAAGGTATTTCCAGCTATCTGGACTATGAAATACTTATTTAACATATCAAATAAGACGCACTGCAACCTATGTCTACTTTGAAATACACAAGATGTTAATTTTCCTTAGCATTTGTTCTGGGGACCCCATTGTTTGAAATATTATTTGAAAAAAAGGCAATAAGATATGTTTATACTATACTAGTCAGTCCCCGTACGTTATTATACAACTGCATAACTCCACGCGCAACTGGCGCTGCTGTATTAAAACCTAAAATCACTTCCAGAGAACACAAAATTGAGTTTCTCAGACATACGGTTTTAGAGTTCCAGGCCTTGCAGGCTAAGGTGCCGGAGCGTCCGTCTGTCCGGCCATCTGGCCGTCTGGAGTTATCTCCCTGGATGCACGCCTTATTATTATTTTTTTTTCTCATTAGTTCTGCATTCTTGGTTGAAAATCACTTACTAGGGAACACAAACTTGAGTTTCTTAGTCTTATGGTTTAAGAGTTATAGGCCTTGCAGGCAACTGGCCTTACATTTCTCCTTATGTTTGCATTCTTTGTTGAAAATCACTTACTAGGGAATACAAAACTGAGTTTCTTAGTCTTGTGGTTTAAGAGTTACAGGCCTTGCAGGCAAAGGACCTTATATTGCCCCTTATTTTTTGCATTCTTTGTTGAAAATCACTTACTAGGGAACACAAAACTGAGTTTCTTAGTCTTATGGTTTAAGAGTTACAGGCTTTGCAGGCAAAGGGCGTTATATTTCTCCTTATTTTTTTTTATTCTTTGTTGAAAATCACTTACTAGAAAACACATAATTGAGTTTCTTAGTCTCATGGTTTAAGAGTTACTGACCTTGCAGGCAAAGGACTTTACATTTCTCATTATTTTTGGATTCTTCGTTAACTAGAAATGACATTTGGATGTCTCATAAGTCATGGCCGGAAGCCCGCATAAGGATTTTGAGTGTATAACCAGCGGCTACCCCTTACGAGATTAGCAGGTGTGAAGTCTATTCAAGAGATCTTATGTCGAAATTTCAAGATAATAAGTCGAAATTTCAAGACATTAAGTCGAAATATCGAGTTATTAAATCGAAATTTCGAGTTATTAAGTCGAAATTTCAAGATATTAAGTCGAAATTTCGAGTAACTAAGTCGAAATTTCGAGTTATTATGTCGAAATTTCGAGTTACTAAGTCGAAATGTCGAGATCTTATGTCGAAATTTCGAGATAATAAGTCGAAATTTCAAGATATTAAGTCGAAATTTCGAGTTTTTAAGTCGAAATTTCGAGTTATTAAGTCGAAATTTCGACTTATTATGTCGAAATTTCGAGATAATAAGTCGAAATTTCGAGATACTTATCAACAGAAATAAAAGTATATGTGGCCCCAATGCTCTTTCGTAGTTTTCACCTTCGATAGTTATTTTTTTTTTTTTTTTTTATAACAATACTTCCTGTTCTCCATACCGCAGCAGGTGATAGGTACATGTATTTACCTAAACGGTTTGCACCGACTTGGCATATTACAATAAGTAGGTGGCATTTCTGCTATAAGTGAAAAATACACCAGTGGCTGATGTTATGCGGCCATATGCCACGGTAAACAAAATATACTGTATACAAAACGTTCCATTATTATTACAATTGATTTGAGCTTAGCCTTACGGATATTAATTAAACAAAAGTATGCCCATGCTGACATATGCTGTCTGTTACCATAGTTACGAGACAGTATAGAAATGTTTATCTGCTCGAGAAAACCAACGGTCTCCTACACTATTGAACAGAAAATATTAGGACCAGCATGTGCGTAATTGCAGCCTCAGTGACGCAGCCTGAACCGAATTATTTTTACGCACGCCCAAGAAAATCTTAAAAATTATATCTAAAATGGCTCCGAAAATAGGGACTACTCTTTCCTGTAAGAGCAGCCCCTATGGCAAAACAGTAAAATATTTATGTAAATGTCACTTTCTTGTAAATATTTTTCTTACGCGTTTTACGCGCATGCGTATTGTCTGCAGCCTGGAAGAGAAGCTGCCCAAGAGGTTTTCGTTACGTACAGCGTTAAATTGGAGTAACAACGTTACTTTCTGACATGTGTGCCCAACAAACACTAAAATCTGCCTGTACCCCGGGGCAGTCTAACTGGAATTTTCGTTCTCCATCACGAGAACGTGCCTATATAATGTTGACCCCCTTGAACCCCACTTTTATATAGTAAAACTGGGGTTTACAGGGGTATACATTATCTTATTTCTGCTCAAAAACATAGATTGTGGGTACTCGTTAAAACCACCTCGACGAGGCGGTTCTAACGAGTACCCACAATCTATGTTTTGAGCAGAAGTATGAAAAATATCAGCATTTTTTATCTGAAAATTTTCAGTTTTTGGTGGTAAAATTTTCAGTATATTTGAATAGGCGTGTTTTCGTAATGCCGCATGCAGAAAACTTGCATCTTTTGCTATCTAAAAGCGTCCATTGAAAACTCTGATCAAACTGCGCGAATGCGCAGGCAGATCTGAATCTTCGCTGGGCGTAGTTGTAAGACGGAACGTTTTTTGACGTACCATTCCGAAAACACGCCTATTCAAATATACTGAAAATTCTACAATCCAAAAAGGAAAATTTTCAGATAAAAAACTCTTATATTTTTCATATTCTTGCTCAAAACATAGATTGTGGGTACTTGTTAGAACCGCCTCGGCGAGGCGGTTCTAACGAGTACCCACAATCTATGTTTTTTAGCAAAGTAAGAAAAATAATATATACCTCTGTAAACCCTAGTTTTTCTATATAAAAGTGGGGTTTAAGGGGGTCAAAACTATATAGGTATGTTTTCGTGATGGGCTTATTTGTCTCCGCTGTATACGTGTAGAAAGGCCCGATTGTGAATAAATTGCCTGCTAATGAGCATGTACGCCTCCTGTAAAAGTTGAGCGGGAACATGAGAAAGCGTTTCTTCGGCGATGATTTAGATCAGCCTGCAAAATCACTTGCGCAGTCTGATCAAAACCTTAACGGTGCGCATTTTGGATAGCTAAGGATGAAAGTTTTCTTCGTGTGGACAAAGACTACTCTGATCGGGCTGCACGTACGCGCAAGCCTTCCTTAGGCGCACATGTCAGACAGTATGTTTTCGCGGTACCGTTGAATTGATTTCCCTATAACGTGAGTCATGCATATCGTATTTTATCTAAACATTCGGAGTCAAATCCTAAAGTAGACTCCTAAAAATTCAACCTGTTGATTGTACTATCAGTTGGTGCATAAACCTGTGCAGAGCCTGATGTAAACATCACAATCTGTGGTGTCTGATGTGGGCCTACGTGTTTGCGCCTGCGTGTCTGTCCGTATACTTAGAGAAAAACCGGTACAAAAACATATTTTACAATCTATTAAGACAAGTGCGTATGTAAATACAACGAAAGACATTAATGAGCCGCGCATTGTGAAGAAGGATTTTCTCTGCGATCGCAGGGCTGTCTTATCAATAACTACGCTGCACATTCACAAAATAGAATAGTAGTTTATTGACGAATAAACATAAGGGTATCGAACAACAAAGGCGAACCTCAAACTTCACAGATCCACAGCCCCTCTGGGTATCCACTGTTCAGTTATGGCCTGAATAACTTTTTTCACATGACTGAAGTAGTTCAAATACATGTATCATATCTTAAAAGAGGCACAAACTGGCCCCGAGGTTATAAAACGTTCTTCGTGGTCAACTCAGCTGTGCATGAAGATTTCTCTGCTAATAGATATGAAAATGCCAACAATAGTTGACATTTTCATATTTATTAGCGCAGAAATTTTCATGCTCAGCTATATTCAGTAAGAACGAATTTGATATTGTCAGTAATTTGAGATTTATTAGGAGGACAAATTTTATGCTCTGCTGAGCTGAGCATGAAAAAATATTCTATAACCTCGGGGCCTTGTCTTCTCTGCACCCCTCAATTTATACAAGCCAAGTATAATATTCACAATAAGTGTTGGAGTCCATAGCATAAATCGTGTTAGTTAAACAACCGTGTTATATCCAACAAAAATGTATAGATTATATTGAAAAATGACCATTTATGGTCATTTTTCAATATAATCTATACATTTTGGGATCCACCTTTGAACCGTGTTATATCCAAAACCGTGTTATAACGAACCGTGTTATATAGAAATTGTAGTGTATTCGGACAATTTAACATATCTGTCCAAACCTTTGAACAGGTCTCTTTTCATGTGCATAAAATTACCAAGACTAGTACCGTATCAAAAAGTTAATTTTTGTTTGCCGTTTTCTAAAGTATTTTTTGCATCCTTTATATTTGTCATACATTACGAAAACATGCCTATTCCAATATACTGAAAATTTTACCACCAAAAGTTGATATTTTCAGATAAAAAATTCTATTTTTCATATTTCTGCCCAAAACATAGATTGTGGGTACTCGTTAGAACCGCCTCGATGAGGCGGTTCTAATGATTTACCACAATATATGTTATGTATACCCCTGCAAATACCAGTTTTACTTTATAAAAGTAGGGTTTAAGGGGGTCGAAATTATATAGGCATGTTTTCGTGATGAATGGAGCAAATTTATGATTCAGGCAATTGCGTAGTATAAGCAAACGTGTATATTTTCTTAGCTTGCTTTCAGTGTGAAAGTCGAAAATCATCAGCGATACACATTACCATTACCCTACAAACATAATCATAAAAAAATATTCTCAGAACGAAGCGCCAAAGTACGAACATCTCTTGGCGCAAATGTTGCTATCTGTTGGTGTGACTTGTTTCCCTATTTTAGCCATAGTAACGTGTAAGCAAAGTTACGATTGAGGGTACAGGAACTAAAACAAAAAACTCCTTTAGCGCTTCGTAGTAATTCCACCACTTTGGGTGGTTAAGAGTTCGTTTCAGGGTATGGCTCTTTCAAATTGTGATTTAATTCAAAGATCATCTGTTCATCTTATGTTGCAGTTTCAGATCATTATCGTTATTTAAAAAAATGCTAGATATCAATCCCGTCAACAGGAGATGATAATTACATGTACACATTTCATATGTTGACTTTACTAGAGTTAAGGCCCTTTTCAACGTTTACACTTTTCAGTTAGTTTTCATGGAACAAACGAGTATATTAAGTGCGTCCAACGGGAACTGCGAAGCAGTTCCCCGAACCGCGGAGTGGTTCGGTGTGCAGACGCACTACTATAGACTACCTATGTGACCAGTGATGTGGGTGACCAAAAATGTACTGGTTCAATAAACGCTTGGGTGATTCGGTGCTTATCCTGAAAAACAATAAGCGTTCCGTGATTTGGCAGAGACTTATGACACGGCGGCCGTGCCGATAATAGCATCAAACAGCCAATAAAGCCAGGTATTCCAATTGCAAGGGGTTGAATCACGAGACTATGACGTCAGCCTACAAAATTTTGCGATCGCCCCCATTTTTAATTTTGTCTCCACTTCGAATTTTATTTCTATCCATTCTCCGTCTACTTACAAGCTAAGCATGATTCGTTTTGTGCATAAGGTACACTTTGATGTAGATTTTTGGTTAACACATAGACTTTACGCTCTTTTCACGTGATAATCTTAAAAACTTTGACACAGGTAAGGGAACGATAGTATATTGTCGTTGTACCTGTCATCGGCATACACTAGTTTTCGGTATTCGGAAAGCATGACCCCCGCCCATCGGGGCCCGCGAAATAGATAGGCTGCCTAAACCCTCCGTGGCAGAGTTGCTAGTAACTAAGCAGAACCCGAATTCATATGATCGGCTCGGCTAAAAGTCCCACAAATTTGGAGGCAATGTTTCTGAACTACTGAAATATTCTTGACTTGGACGTTATATCGCAATTCATGCAGTGGATTAGAAGTCAATCGTGGTCTGAAATCAAATTCAGTCTGATCTGGCCAACCCACCTATGAAGCATGTGATGATAATTTGGACGCAAGTATATAGGTAGCACCCATAAATTCATATTAAGTGCGTCCAACCCGAACCGCTTCAACCCGAACCGCGAAGCGGTTCGGAGTGCAAACACACCACTACAGATTAACAACTATGTGACCAGTGATGTGTGTGATCAAAACTATGATGGTCCAACAAACGCTTGAGTGGTTCGGTGCTTATCCCGAAATTGGCAGAGGCTATTGACACGGCGGCCGTACCGATAATAGCAACATAACAGCCAATAACGCCAAGTATTCCAATTGCAAGGGGTTGAATCACGAGACATGACGTCAGCCTACAAAATTTGCGATCGCTGCTATTTTGAATTTTATCTCCACTTCGAATTTTATTTCTATCCATTTTCCGTCTATTTACAAACAAAGCATGATTCGTTTTGTGCATAAGGTACACTTTGATGTAGATTTTTAGATAACACATAGACTTGACGCTCTTTTCACGTGATAATCTATACAAACTTCGCCACAATAATGTGTTTGTTCGACCGGTTCGTAAATTGTTGTTATTTTTAGTGTTGTTTTCTTTTCTTTTTTTCTTTTTTTTTCCTGCATTTAATAATATGTAGACTAAAAAAAACAAGACCAAAAAGAAACAAAGACAAAAACGCACAAACAGTCAAAAATCTTTAGAAAAAATCCTGAAGCATTTAAATGGATTTTAGGTAAGCGCACGAAAGTGTATTGTCGTTGTACCTGCCATCGGCATACGCTAGTTTTCGGTTTTCGGAAAGCATGGCCCCCGCCCATCGGGACCCGCGAAATAGATGGGCTGCCTAAAGCCTCCATGGCAGAGCTGCTAGTAAGTAAGCAGGACCATAATTCATGTGATCGGGTCGGGTAAAAGTTCCACAAATTTGGAGGCAATGTCTCTAAACTACTGAAATATTGTTGACTTGGACGTTATATTGCAATTTATGCAGTGGCTTCAGAAGTCAAGCGTGGTCTGAAATAAAATTCAGTTAGGTCTGGCCAACCCACCTATGAAGCATGTGATGATAATTTTGACGCACGGATATAGGTAGCACCTATTTAATTCATATTATTTCCATATACTGAAAATGATCATATCTGTATGATAATCAGATCGAATTATTACATATTTTACCAGTGCTATGGCATTTTATCAGTTTCATGGACTTCTAAAGCGTGCTTTTGGTTGTTTCCTAAATTCTTAAGATATCTGTGTATGTAGGTTTTACATCCAATTTCAGCTCTTTAGATTTGCAAGCATTTTAAGCCAAAGTTGCCTCGTCTTATCCAACATGTACATGAATATAAAAATCAGCAGTTCGTTTTGGAAACGGTTTATGCCACCATTTCCAAGCTTTTGACAAAATGTTAGGGACTTTTTTTTATTATTTATTCAAACTGGCTATTGTCAGTCGACTGTCAATAGCCGATTTACGTTAATATGGCTATAGCAGTCGACTAGTACATGTAATAGCCATTTTAACGTAAATTGGCTATTGCCAGTCGATTATTTCTTGCATTAACTGTAGAACAAGATTTAGGAGGGTCACGACTCACTAGTGAATGAGAGCCGCAAAGACCGAAAACGGACTTTAGGACATGTGCACCCAGTGAAGATTCAGATCAAACTGTGCATTCAAGCAGTTTCATCAAAATCGTCATAGGGCGCATTTTGAATACTTAATGATACACAGATTCTTCATGTCATCACGAAAACATACCTATGTAATTTTGACCCCCTTAAACCCCACTTTTATATATAGTAAATCTGGAGTTTACAGGATACACTTTTTTTTCTTATTTCTGCTCAAAACATAGATTGTGGGTACCCGTTAGAACCGCCTCGGCGAACCAGTTTGCTGAGGTGGTTCTAACGGGTACCAACAATCTAGGTTATGAGCAGAAATATGAAAAATATCAGAATTTTTAATCTGAAAATTTCATCTTCTGGTGGTAACAATTTTCAGTATATTTGAATAGGCATGTTTTCGTAATGAAGTGAACAAAGAAAACTCGGATCAGGCTGCGCGGAGGCGCAGGCTGATTTGAGTCTTCTTTGGTTGCAAATGTGACTAGGTACGTTTTCTCTCGTTGCGGCCTATAACATGTTACAAGTTCATGCATTACATTACCTCAGTCTTTGAGCACATATATAGACCTCACTGACGTAAGATGAAGTTTCAAGTTGCCCTATTACGAGTGGGATCACGGCATTGCGTGACCGTCGGAGGCTTCAAAGGGCGACCATACCACAGTTGTCGAAATACGACTGCCGTTTTAGTGTTATTTGAGAAAACATACCTTCGGAAATGTGCGCCCAGCGAAGATTCACGCAGTCTGATCGGAATATTCTGTGGGCGCAATTTTGGATAGCCAAGGATGCAAAGTTTCTTCATGAGGACAAGGAAATCTGATCAGGCTGCGCGGATGCGCAGGCTGAGTTGTCTTCTTTGGGCTTACATGTTAGAAGGTACGTTTTCTCATCGTGCGGCTTGTTTAAATACACCATTGCCTGTATAAAATGGGTTCTTTTTTTCAGAGCACTTTTACTGAATAAAATTCTGCATGTATAAAATGCTGATGGTTTAATTAACACGCCAAAAAATATAGATTTATGAAGTGCAAATATTCGATTACATGTAAAAATAACACAAATCAATAATGAATTTAGTTGTAAAAACAGATATACAGTGAAAAGTCGCTTAATTATCACACCGCACATCCCAGATTCACTATATACATATAATATAGGGGAACAATGGCGAGGGGGTTGGGGTGGAGGACGAAGCGTTCAGATTACATAAACATATATTTTTTTATTCCTTTGGGATCATTTAGCCCATTCTGGTTACTTTGAAAATAGAATACCGGTGCTAGTGGGGTGGGCCGTGTACAGCCCCGCAAACTACATACATGTAGCTGTATATAGGAAGACACTTAATAAAACCGAGTCTCCGATTTTCGCTCTTTTGTGTGTTCTTTGTTTCCAAATGCATTTTTTTTATACTTTTATTGTTAACGAAATGTAAATAATTCAAAACAAGCCAATCAGCTAATACATGTAACTATGTCATACCGCTTGTGAAATAATTTTTTAACCCATTGTAGTCGGGAGACCCCAAAAAGACAATTTGCATGAAATCTTGCTTTTTGGGAAAAATAAGAATAAGATCACCAAATTGTCGTCTGCTGAATTAGCACAGAATGTGGAAAGGTTAATTTTCCTGTATATAAACAAGGAAATATAATAGATTAAATTGCATTGGTAGAAACGACACCTACGCATTTTTTAAGGAATTATATCGAATTGTACATGCATTAAACGCTTAGTACGCTTGGTAATATAGTTTCAGCAGACGACATACTGAAATATTTGTCTTATATTTCCCAGAAAATAGATTTTGACATTTTATGAGAATTGTCTGCTTTGAAGACAACTCGCATGAATAAGAAAATAAGAAAATAGCATAAATTTGTCGTCTGCTGAAGTTTCTCATGGAGTGGTTAAGGTAAGCATAAAAGGCTGATCGATTTTACAAAAATAACGTCTCAAAATCATCATTCGACCTTCAACCTTCGAAGTGTTCAGATCTAACCAACGAATAACCATGTCCGTGATACCAGCTGTACTACTCAAAGCATTACGAGAGTACAACTGTCGGCTCTCCTCTCTGGAAAATGTCCGACGGAAAGGACTTAGTTCGGGTTGAGCTAACCTTCCACAAGAATCTATACATGTACCAACTACTAGACCGACGAACAGGTCGACGCAAGCACGCCGACGGCCTACGCCGGAGAAGGAGACACCACCACCAGCCGACCAGACACTGCAGAACACTGCATTTACCACCATCAGACACCAACGCATGCCACTGACAACAGAAATTACGCCATCACCGACCATCATGCGACCTGCAACACCGCCTCCTTCTCCAGATTCTCCGCCTACAAAGAAACCAAGGATCAAGTCGCCGAAGTACACGAGAAGACGACCAACACAATACTTCCACGTCAAGATGGCGGATGAATACTCTATCCACATGAAATACGATCTCCAGGACGACATATAGGACGACATACAGGACGACCCCAGGACGACCTCCAGGACGTCTACGCCACAACATACAAATTAAAGCCACCAGACAACCCAAAGAAGACGAAGAAATTAACCCTTGTCATGCTGAATAAATTAAGAGACCACACCCACTTCTAATTTTCAGCTAATCAGATTACTTGATCCGGATTGTTGCTATAAATTCCCATACTTAATGGCAAACAGTGCAGATCCAGATCAGTTGGCTTCTTCAGAAGCCAACTGACCTGGATCTACACTGTTTGCAAAGGCTGGGTATATCCGGGTTCAGCAGGACAAGGGTTAACATTGATCTCCCAGCCTACTTCGTCTGCCATCGGGAGAATAAACACTAGATTTTCATCAAGGGCCCAACAAACAGGTACTAAGATAGCCATGGTACAGCAACATAGAAATGCTGATAAGTTCAACGGGCGTACAACAGACAAACACAGCATACTGGTATGACGTTCTGGAGCAATCTTGTCTGGATCCCTTAGAGGAAAGTGGCGAACCACCACTACTTCGTCTGGTGCCGCCAAGTTACCTTGGTAAGACCTACTCTAAGTAGGTCAAACTTACGGTACGCGGACCTGGGTTAGGACACCCATCAGGCTCTATAAGGCGAGGACACCCACTCGGCACTTGGATGAGGACACCAACCCTGCATCCAGCGACGACCGACATGTGGCTAGAGAAGGTATCTTACTCACGGCTCGAGCTGAGTACCGAAATGCATAGTGCAAGCGAAATTGACAGGCATTAGGTACGAGATTGAAAGCTCAACCTTTCTGGCCGACAGTCTAAATCCCGAAATTTACAAACTGGACGACTATTCATACACAAGGTGTCTCGGCGAGGTGACCTTGTTATGCATTATGACAAGGTCCGTTTCAAGCCAGCCCAGTCGTGCAGTAAAAGTAATCCAGATATTTCTAGCGTAGCCCCTATGTGACTCTGTTGGACGTCTACGTTAAAAATCTGACTACTACAACTACAAAAAATAACAAACAGGATTTAGCAGACCGCAAGCTGTAATCAGCAGGCGCTTTACACAGAAGAAGCAACTTTGCAAACTTGGCATGATTTTATACAAAACTATTTGTCATAACTATCTAAGCACGAAATGTTTTATTCTAGTCATTGTTTTTTTTTTAAAAACTCAAAATATTTTCGCTTTTTTCCCCTTTATAAAAATGAATGCAAACTTTGTAGAAATCTGTAAAATAGGTTACTTGGAGACAGGTTTTCAACAAGTTCGACTTGTTCATTTTTTTTTCTGAGAGTTTCACAATACTGTCGTAATATTTATTTTAATATCAATAATTTAAACTCAGCAAAGAAAAATGAAAACTATTTTCTTCGACAAAAAAATATAAAAGAAAAAAAACTTTACTTTAAAAACTACACAGGTCAGAACAATCTGTTGCCATGAATTTTATTTTAGGGTAATTTTGAGAACAAAACAAAGAATCAGAAAAGACAAATAGTTTCTGATTAGAACAAAATATTTTCATTTAAAAATGCCAAAACACGTCTTTCCGAGTGATGACGAAAGAATCGTAGTCAGACTTCGCGAAAGACAAAAATCAAATGACAATGTTATCAGTTTGCTCATGCATGTTTGTCTGTTTACTAATGGTAAATATGGTGAATCTTCTTACATATTGTCTACGCCCACGAGCGTAGACAATCTTAATGTATTTCATTGCTCCGGAAGCACTTTATGAAAGGTCATTGTCTGGTCCAATGCTTTTTTCCATTGACTGCTCATGTTTTTCATTGTTCAGGAAGTACTTTATGAAAGGTCATTGACTGGTCCAATGCTTTTTTTTCCATTGACTGCTCAGCATTTTATTATATCCAAGTCTTGACTTTCAAAAAAGCTAGGTCAACGCTTAGCACACTTCGTGTGCTAAGCGTAGACCAAGTTTTTTTTTTTTGTTTTGTTTTGTTTTTTATGAAAGCTAGTTCTTGTACAAATTACAGCTTCAAGTCCCGGTGTATCGAAAGTTTTATGGAGATCAGATACACTTTCAGGGGAGGTGATTCTGTCAACATGTTTCTTCCTTATTAAAAGGGTCTACTCTAAAAAAAGAAAGAAGTTGCTCCCTTTGGAAGCAAATTCTTTCCTTTTAGAGTAGAACTCTTAGCGTACAGTATATCAAACAGGACGTCTCAACTGTTGTTTCTCTCAGCGGAAATGCAGAAACCCACCAAGGGTATCATATCTCTTTAACCCTTAAAGCGCCAGTCACAACTATTGTCGTCTGCTTGTCATCTGCTTGTCATTTTAAAAGTCATTTTTGCAAACAGTGTGGACCCAGATCAGACTGCTCCTCTAGGAGCAGTCTGATCTGGGTCCACACTGTTTGCCTGTATGCAAAATGTAAGTTTGAAAAGTTTGCAAGAAGATGCAGCAGACGACATAAACAGACGACATTTTCAGATGCAGATTTTCTTGGCGCTTTAAGGGTTAAAGTCGCATCCGGCCTTTTGAAATAAATCTCATGTAACGGAAAAGCTCCAGCATAACACATTTATACAAGTGGATGACATTCATTTAGGGACCAGCTAAATTGGAAATTTACTGTTAAGAAACTGGAGAACTTACTATCGCTATCGAGAAGCAAAATGTCGTCTGATTTTAAATTTACACTGTAGTAGGTCACAAACTTTATTAATAATCTACAGATAAGTGCTTGACTGAATCATAAGAAACTAGAAATTGTGTTTGAATGCCCCAACCATATGCTTGCCTCTAAAGCTAATACAAGGTAAAAATGGTCCAACCTACAAAGGGCCATAGCTTATGAAATATTTTTTTTTACCAGAATTTATTCAAAAGTTAATCAGGCCATTTTCTCATCACTACAAATCTATTCATCAAGTTATGAGGCTCTAGCTTCAACAGTTTTGAGATGTTTTGCTGACAAGGGAAAAATGCCCAAATTTACAAAGCGCCATTACTCATGCCCAGAAGCAATAGTCCCATCCAACTTCCTTTTCATCACAACCAATCTATTTATCAAGTTATGAGACTCTAGCTCAACAGTATTTATTTTGCTGAGAAGGGAAAAATGCCCTTTATAAAGGGCCATTACTCATGAAATATTTTTTAGAATTTTATTCATTACCAATAAATTCACCTAGTTTCAAGGCTCTAGCTCCAACAGTTTTTTAGATATTTTGCTGATAAGGTGAAAATGCCTAAAATTACAAAGGTCCATAACTCATGATGTATTTTTTTTCAGAATTTATTCAAAGTTAATCAAGTCATCTACTTATCACTAACAATCTATTCATAAAGTTTCAAGGCTCTAGCATCAATAGTTTTTGAGATACTTTGCCGACAAGGGGAAAAATGCCCAACGTTACAAAGGACTATTACTCATAAAATATTTTTCAGAATTTATTCAAAAATTAATCAGATCATCTACTCATCATTATCAATCAATTCACCAAGTGTCATGGCTTAAGCTCCAACAGTCTTTGAGATATTATGCAGACAAGGTAAAAATGCCCAGAGTTACAAAGGGCCATAAATCATGAAGTATTCTTCAAAATTTATACAAAAGTTAATCAGGTCGTTTACTCATCACTACCAATCTATTCATCAAGTTTCAAGGCTCTAGCTTTAAATAATTTTTGATATTTTGCTGACAAGACTGCATCCATACTTTTTTTTTTTCAAATAGCCATAACTCAGGAAAGGGGCACAATCCTGTCGAGAAAAACAAACGTGTCAGCTATTTAATTCATGAGGAATCCATATTAGAAATTTCAAAACAGTAACATGCACGTTTTAAAGTTATGCTATGCATCAAAAAACGTGACGAACGGGCGGACAAACGAACGGACGGACGGACGAAAGCCCCAGAAGCAATATGCCCCCCCCCCCCCACATCTTCTTCGATAAAAGATATCGTTTGTCCTCACGTACCTTAACCTTCTTCATTCTCTGGGTAAATTCAACCGACGGCAAATTGGTGAAATATTCTTCCTGCTTTTCCCAGAAAATAAGGTTTGGCATTTCATGCAAATTTTTTCTTAATCATTATTTAGTGAAATTTTGACCATACATGTGCTTGGGAACTCTTGAACGTACTTGAACACTTAAGGGGAATGTGAACACGTTGGACGTACTTGGAAACTTACGGGGAATGTGAACACACTGAATGAAGTTGAACACTTAAGGGAATGTGTACTCGTATACATTGAACGTACTTGAACACTTAAAGGGAATGTTAACAAATTGAACGTACTTGAACACTTTAGAGGAATTTGGACAAATTGAACGTACTTGAACACTAGAGGGGAATGTGAACACATTTAAGGAAAGGAAATACCGTATTCGACCCAGTTACCACACTGGGCTAAAAGATATTTCAAATAAACTGGGAATATCTTTTTAGAAAAATATCCATCCAATAACGATCAGCAGAGTGCTTCATGAGGAAGTTCTGAATGATGCTTATGTGACTTTGAATTGCCTCGACTAGTCGAGGCAATTCAAATGAATACCTACAACATAGAAATGTATGTTTTTATAAAGAAGTAGATAAAAGTATTTTGGCTGTGATCTGAATACTACAGCATTGTTTAACAGCGCGTTTATTGAAGTATGTGTGGTAATTAGGTCCAATACGGTATGTCAAAATTATTTACCCCTGAAAAGGGGTCTACTGTCAAAGGACTGAATAATTTGCTCCCAAACCCAAACAAAAGTTTGCTTCCTGATTTAGTTGTAGTCTAAACCCCTCCTCGCCCCCCCCCCCCCCTCCCACCCCCCACCCCCACCCCGCCACACACATACACACACACATACACACACACACACGTCAATATATAAATGTAAGACGTTTGTTTTATTTTTAATCCACATTACAGATTTTTACGAGTGAGAAAAATATATCCGGGACGATAAACCGTACATTGTTCGATGGCATAGTCTCGTATGTACGTATTTTCTATGTTCTTAGTTTATTCATTATTTTGAAACCGCGTACCATCCACAAAACAAAAGTTCATTTCCTCATTTGATCGGACAAAACTTAAATAAAACTCGGCACACCTAGCGTCCCATAAAAGGGACATTGGCAAAAACAGTATAGACCCAGATCAGACACCGCAGAACGCGG
Organism: Anodontia alba; assembly: GCA_964016985.1. Taxonomy (NCBI): domain Eukaryota; kingdom Metazoa; phylum Mollusca; class Bivalvia; order Lucinida; family Lucinidae; genus Anodontia; species Anodontia alba. The sequence goes on from OZ024833.1 coordinate 9,658,091, forward strand.
CGTCTGATCAGGATCTACACAGTTTGCATTAAGTTCAGACATTTCTACAAAACATGATAAAAATAAAAACTAACCAGACACCCTTTATATAGGAAATGGACCTGTCCAAAGAGTTTAGGTAGAAGAGTCCATTCGGCATACATGTATATGGGTTAAGATTAAAGCTGGATCGGAGCACAGCGTTTCCTACAAGACTGCGAAGAATCGCATCCGCCTAGAGACGCGTTGGATCCTTGGCTGCATGTACATTGTACCCACAGAGTGCCCTGCGAAAACTGATCGTATTACGAAAACACGCCTATTCAAATATATTGAGAATTTTACCACCAAAAACTGAAAATGTACAGATGAAAAATTCTGGTAGTTTTCATAGTTCTGCTCAAAACATAGATTGCAATCACGGTTCATAAGTTATGCTATGCGTCAAAAAGCGTAACGGACGCACGCACGCACACACGTACGCACGCTCGGACTGAAGGACGGACGGACGCACGCACGAACGTCCCAGAAGCAATATGCCCCTCCAACTTCTTCGATGTTGTGGGCATAACAACAGTAACAACTACAAACTGTCGATATTATAATTGATGCAGTTTTCTTGTCTTTTGTCTTAAGGGCAAAACTGCAGATATATGTATTAAAAACTATAGTTTTTGGAGACAAAATAACAGGAAAAACACACACTTGTCTAGATATTTCCTTGTCGGGCTCCATAGCGCATCTAACAGTAGATGCAGGAGTCCTACGTTCGAATCCCAGTTCAACCACTTAATTTTCGCGGAAATCATGAAATCGTTGGTATTGTCATTCGTTCCCTTTACTCCCTTCCGATGATTCAAGAAGGGTAGTTATCAATTAATGGTGAAAGAATGTACATAAAAACATGTACATAATTACTCTGGTTAACCGCTTAGAGGACCAAGTCTTGACTGGCTTGATATGACCTTAACAGTGTTAACAGGGCCGTAGAATGCCCAACTCAAAGTCAAAGAAGCCGTAATAACCCTGAGTATTCGGGAAGACAGGCCTTTGCAAACAGTCTAGACCCAGATCAGACGCCGCAGAACGCGGCGTCTGATCTGGGTCTACACTGTTTGTCATACATACAGCAATATTTTAGACACATTAACAGGTGCTTGCAGTAGATTAAACTATGTCAAATTGCTGGACAAGTACGGTAGGCCGATAAGGTGTCCCAATACTTAGGGTTAATATGGTATTTCATTTATCTGGAGCGACAAAAATATCCCCGTTACATAACGTATGGTATCTTTTCTGTCATATACCGTTTATACCCTAAATATTGGGACAAACGAAACTCCTTACCATACTTGTCCTAAAATTCCGTAAAAAGTCTATTTACATGTACCTACCTGTTGAAGTGTAGTCTAAAATAGTGCTGGATGAGTAGCAAATAGTGTTGGCTCTGATCAGACGTCGCGTTCTGCGGCGTCTGATCTGGGTCTACACTGTTTGCGAAGGCATGACTGTCCCATAACTTAAGGTTATTACGGTAATTCAAATATTTTAAAAAAAAAGGTTGTCGGGGAAAATACCAACAGCTTACACGTATGACCTGTCGATACCAGAATCTCGCTTTCACATGCGCCAATACAATATGCGTCAATTAAGAGTGTAGAAGGCGTTTTAAATTCGCTGTGTCAAATCTAAGACCCCTCTTACATGGGTCTAACGAAACATTGCCTATTTAGTCAAACTGCAAAGTTTTTAAAGCAAACAAGCCTGAGACATGAGCAAATAGTGCAAACCAAAATCAGACACCACCTAACGCACAGTCTGATCAGTCGACTCTCGAAGTCCAAGGGACTCTCTGGAATACTTTGAGATATCCATACCTCGACATATCAGATTTGCGGAACTGAGGAAAACAATAAATGGAACAACGACATTTAATAAATGAATATGTAATTTGACTCCTGAAGTTAAGAGATATATTGAAAATATTGTGGAAAAGAGGAGAAATTGCTCCTGAGGAGCAATTTCTCCTCTTTTCCACAATATTTTGATATCTGTTGTTAGATTTCCATGGTAGAACAGTGACAAGATTTTCACTTCGAGATAAGCGGTTATTCGAGATAAGCGAGGTCGAGATAACGAGTCTACTGTAATCTAATGGACATGGTCAAATTCTAGGGCAAGTGTGGTAGGTGTTCAAATATTTAGGATAAAAAACAGTAATAAGCATTACATGGTTCGCTTATCGGGTTAAGTGGACAAATGTCACTTTGGTTATCAGTGTACATAAGCAGTATCAGGTAATTTACATACCCCAAAAATAATAGCGACATTTCTGAACACATTACGAAAACACGCCTATTCAAATATATTGAGAATTTTACCACCAAAAACTGAAAACGTACAGATGAAAAATTCTGGTAGTTTTCATAGTTCTGCTCAAAACATAGATTATGGGTATTTGTGTGTACAAAAATTTCAAAACCCCAGCAATCACGGTTCATAAGTTATGCTATGCATCAAAAAGCATAACGGACGCACGCACGCACACACGTACGCACGTTCGGACTGAAGGATGGACGGACGGACGCACGAACGTCCCAGAAGCAATATGCCCCTCCAACTTCTTCAATGTTGACTATTTTACCACCAAAAAAATGAAAATTTTCAGATAAAAATTCTGATATTTTTCTTATTTCTGCTCAAAACATAAATTGTGGGTACTACTCGTTAGAACCGCCTCGATGAGGCGGTTCTAACGGGTACCCACAATCTATGTTTTGAGCAGAAATAAGAAACATAATGTTTACCCCTGTAAACCCCAGTTTTACTATATAAAAGTGGGGTTTTAGGGGGTCAAAATTATATAGGCGTGTTTTCGTGATGAGCAAAGTTAGATCAGATTGATGCATTTTTTTCACGTTGCAATTAAAATATATCTGTACAGATTAATCCACTATTTACTGCATGTATACTTTATATTGAAAAAAAAAATCTAAGGTCTATGTTTCGTTTTGCTATTTTGGTTCAGTACACATTTTGTGTAAGCTTGACGAAGAACGACTTCGCCCACAGGCTTAATACAACAGATTCAGATCAGAAGGGCCGTCTTTTCTGGCCTGTCTATGCATTTATTTAAGGGTATATAATGTAGGTACGTTATTTAGGGAAGCTAGGCATGGATACATTTATGTTAAACCTTAAAGGAGACGATTCAAAAGAAATTTCAAGCCTTATTTTCTCTGAAAAAAATCAAAGTGTCGTCTTCTGTAGCTGGGATTGGAGCTCTTAGGATTACATGTAATAATAAAAAATGATATAATGACAAAGTCAATACCAAAAAACAAATAGCCAAAATCACGAAGCACAGCCTTCCCAAATCACCGAAAGGAGGAGAGATGAGGAACGAATTATGACAAAAAAAAAAAAAAAAAAAAAAAGCCACAGATGCGCTTGACCACTGATCATGAAATATTCTCTTTTGTCATTCTCTCCCTTCCGCTGATTCAGTGAGGGCAGTTACCAGATTCTGGTGAAATAATGTGCGCAAGTACTGGTTAACATCACGAAAACATGCCTTTATAATTTTGACCCCCTTAAACCCCACTTTTATATAGTAAAACTGGGGTTTACAAGGGTATACATTATTTTTCTTATTTCTGCTCAAAACCATAGATTGTGGATACTCGTTAGAACCGCCTCATCGAGGCGGTTCTAACGAGTACCCACAGTCTATGTTTTGAGCAGAAATATGAAAAGGTATCAGAATTTTTTATCTGAAAATTTTCATTTTTGGAGGTAAAATTTTCAGTACATTTGAATAGGCGTGTTTTCGTAATGACGGTTTAGAGTACTAAGCCTGCCCAGGAAAGCTGTGGCTAGGTGAAATGACTGGCTCTACATGACCCTAATGATGGGTTGACTGGGCCGTAAAACTCCCAACTCAATCAAAATCAACCATTCCGGCGGACGACACTTTAAAATAGATTTGTTTTTATTTTCACAGAGGAAATAAGACTTCACAGTATTGCAGACAATTCACATGAAATGTCGTCCTATTTACTCTGAAAAAAAAAAAACAACAAAAAAAAAAAAAAAAAAAAAAAAACATCAATTTTGTATGGTCATCTGCTAACAATTTACTTTGCGATATAAAAGTTTATAATATCAATCACAAGACGAAGAATAATAAAAAAAACAACAACAAAATACTCACGTATGATATTACTTCATGTCCTTAAGGAATTTAAAAGAAATTAAAGTTAGGTCAAATATACAGTTACAATAAATGTTCATATGAGACATAAGGCTGTCTCCTATTATCACGATAAATACAAACTATATAGACAAAAAATGAGTCAGGCAACATCTGTCGCAGTTTTCAGTGTACGGTGGAACATGTGTGTCACACTGTAAATACATATGATCAAGATGCATCAAAGTAAAAAAAAAAAAAAAAAAAGATAAAAAAAAAAACAAAAAAACAAACAAACAAACAATATGAAAGTTTCAAACAATACCAAAAAAAAAAAAAAAAACAAGATTCAGACCAGCCTTCACCACCATTACGAAAACACGCCTATTTAAATATACTGAAAACTTTACCACCAAAAAATGAAAATTTTCAGATGAAAAATTCTGATATTTTTCATATTTCTGCTCAAAACACAGATTGTGGGTACCCGTTAGAACCGCCTTGGCGAGGCGGTTCTAAAGAGTACCCACAAGCTATGTTTTTGAGTAGAAATAAGAAAAATAATGTATACCCCTGTAAACCCCAGTTTTACTATATAAAAGTGGGGTTTAAGAGGGTCAAAATTATATAGGCATGTTTTCGTGATGACTGTGAGCTAATTAATCAAACGACGAATCGATACGTTTTTTATTTCCTCAGAAAATAGACTTTGACATTTCATGCAAAGTTTCACCAAAGGAGACGATTTACATGAAATGCAAAAGCCGATCCGCTGGAAAAATAATAAGTAAACTATTTCAAAATGTCGTCTGCTGAAGTTTATACCCAGCATGGTAATTGTTAAGCGAAAGTTCCGTCAGTACTGACGCGTGTCTCTTTCCTTCTCATCACAAAAACATGCCTGTATAATGTTGACCCCCTTAAACCCCACTTTTATGTAGTAAAACTGGGGTTTACAGGGGTATACATTATTGTTCATATTTCTGCTCAAAAACATAGATTGTTGGTACTCGGTAGAACCACCTCGCGAAGCGGTTCTACCGCGTACCCACAATATATGTTTTGAGCAGAAATATGAAATGAAAAATATCCAATTCTTTTTATCTGAAAATTTTCATTTTTGTGGTAAAATTTTCAGTATATTTGAATAGGCTTGTTTTCGTAATGTGTTGAGCATTAAACACATGCGCGCATATATGTTTTTTTTTTTTTTTTTTTTTTTTTTTTTTCTATTTTGTATGTACAAAGACTTCCATATAACCGTGTTCTACATGCTTATGAGTCTACAAACATATGACTGGGTCATAGTATAGATCCTGATAAGTCACCATAGACTGCGACATCAGATCTGAATCCACACTTTTTCTCAGGATTGTCTGTTCTAATACTTAGGAAGATTGAGGTATGCACTTACATGGGGTACAACTCTGGGACAGCTGTACAGAATTTGGATTGTCTTGGTAAAAGAGGTCATAAAACTTTATAACCCCAAGGTTATACAAACGTTTTCGTACTCAGCTTAGCTGAGCATAAAATTTCCTCTGCTATTAAATATGAAAATGCCAATAATTGTTCTCATATCATATGTTTTAGCAGCAGCTATGTTGATCAGGAAAGAATTTGGAATTGTTAGTAATTTGAGATTATTAGCAAGACAAAGTCATTCTCAGCCGAGTTCAGCTGAAAAAAAGTTTTATTATCTCGGGGCCAAATTTATATCACCACGATAATTGTCTCTGCTTTTGCAAATTGCCGACTTTAGAGTTATGGTCTCATATCGTATTAAAATTGCCTGCCTTTTTCGCTCTTTAGGAAAATTCAACAGACGACAAATCAATATTCTTTTCTTACTTTTTTAGAAAATAGGCTTGACATTTCAGGCAAATTGTTTCCTGAGGCGACAATTAGTATGGAATGTCAAGGCCTATAATCTGAGAAAAATAAGAAAAAAAAAATAAATGTCGTCTGCTGAAGCTTTTATCTTTTTCGTAAAGGTGTACATGTATACTAAGCGTTTACCAAGAAGGGAACTGTCTTCACAAGGCACACATACCGTATTCGATCTAATTACCGCACATACCCCTATAAGCGCACAGTCGAGCATTTTCGTAGTCTTCAGATTACAGCCAGTGTACTTTTTGTCTATTTCTTTATAACGGCATATGTTGTGGGCACCAATTTGAATTGCATCGACTTGTCGATGCAATTCAAAGGGGTACCCACAACATATGCTTTTATAAAGAAAATCAGATAAAAATCGTCTAAACAGCATCAAATAAGTACTTTGCTGATATATATATATATATATATATATATATATATATATATATATATATATATATATATATATATATATATATATATATACTTTACCACAAGTTGATCCAGTAATTTTGAAAAACCTTAGCGCACTGCGCGGTAATTAGGTCGAATACGGTAGTAAGATTGTAATTACGTGAAATAGCACTATCTCAAAACAGGACGAACAAACGAAGGCAGTGGGGGAGTTGCAAAAGAAAATCCTCATGCAACGGTTACATCAAAACTGTTGGGATAGAGGTGTTAAATCTTGTTATATGAGTGTCCAAACGTCGCTTTTATTCCTGATAGAATTGAAGCTGCAAATGATTGTTTGGTCCTCTGTATAAGGTTTCCCTATTTCGTTAGTGGATCAGTACAGAAAATGCCTTTTTTCATCATGCATGTACATGTTTTATGATTTTAAATATGTTTAATGAGGGTCTACATTGTTTGCCACTAAAACCAAAACTACTTCACAAGAAAATGACTGATTTTGATAAAATGCTAGCTTTATTAAATTGTCTGGTCCTTTGCGACTATCGGGGTCGTACATTATACGTGAAGATAAAATTCCGCTCAAAGCTGCCAGAGGTTGTGATGGATGTTGCATTTTTCATTATTCTTATGAACAGACTTGGTAAAACAGTTTGCTTTCTTCTGATTATGATTTATTTTCTAATCTCAAAGGCTCTTTACTTCGGAACATGTTGAACGATAGACTTCACACGTGTAATAAAGCTAATCTGTCACTGTGAATCGATGTCGCCCATTGTTTCTTATAAGTTTCATACATGTATAAAAGTTCATCCTCGAGGCGCACGGCTTAAGAGAACAAAGCATACATCCGGTCAAACGTATTATCATAGATACTAAAAGGTATTTTCTTACAGAATTTCTTGCTTGATTTAAGAAATAAATTATTCCGAACCGTGCTCAATGCCCAAGATAAAGCACAGTTGAGTTTGGGTTGTACACATTTGAGCACGAGCGAGCGCAGCGAGCGAGTGTTCAAATGGGTACAACCCAAACTCAACTGTGCTTTATCTGCGGCATTTGAGCACGGTTCAGAATAATTTACTTCTTTTCTAACACCTCTCACTGAGCGAATGTTTTGCATAAATGAGATTTGTATTGATTTTTATGATTATTGTTATTACCTGACTTCCCCATTAGGTAGTTGACGTCAACCATTAAGCATTACGTTACACGGTTACGTAGTTACAAGGTTCGATGACGAACATTCAAAATGGCGGATACTTGTGCGATTCAGCTGACGATGTAAAATATTAAAACGATGTAAAACATAAAAACTTGTAAAAACGGCTGGTGCTGTTCCTTATTTGTCTTTACATTTCTAGCCGTACTTTATCTAAGGCATTTGAGCATAGGAATTTCGTCGCGCGCTATCAACGGGAAACCAATCATATCACTGTTGCGAAAGTTGCGTGCCTGGTAACTATGGACGCATGCTTACAATATTGGTCGAAACATTCATATACATAATAAATTATATTACATCTAGTAAGAGAGAAAATGATAAAAATAATAATAAAAATAATTATAAAAATCAATACAAATCTCATTTATGCAAAACATTCGCTTAGTGAGGGGTGTTAGAAAAGAAATAAATTATTCTGAACCGTGCTCAAATGCCGCAGATAAAGCACAGTTGAGTTTGGGTTGTACCCATTTGAACACTCGCTCGCTGCGCTCGCTCGTGCTCAAATGTGTACAACCCAAACTCAACTGTGCTTTATCTTGGGCATTTGAGCACGGTTCGGAATAATTTATTTCTTAATTCTAACACCCTGCTCTTGTTGTTCCTTATTTGACTTTACATTTCTAGCCGTGCTTTATCTAATGCATTTGAGCATAGGAATTTCGTCGCGCGCTATCAACGGGAAACCAATCATATTACTGTTGCGAAAGTTGCGTGCCTGGTAACTATGGACGCAAGCTTATAATATTGGTCGAAACATTCATATACATAATAAATTATATTATATCTAGTAAGAGAGAAAATGATCTACGAACCTTGCAGTTCTTTGACTTTTTTTACCTGAAGAGTTCCTCTACAGGTTATACCATTCAAACATATTCGTTTTACTCCTTGTTGTCATCGTGTATTTGTTGACATTATCGAAAACAGAAGTGTCGCTTAACATTCTTATTTTGTTGTTTTATATCTGTCCTCCATAGGTCCAACGCGCACTCCAATTTCATTCGATTTGCAATTCTTTCATGAACACAGGATACAAGTTTTTATGTTTTACATCGTTTTAATATTTTACATCGTCAGCTGAATCGCATAAGTATCCGCCATTTTGAATGTTCGTCATCGAATCTTGTAACTACGTAACCGTGTGACGTAATGCTTAATGGTTGACGTCAACTACCAAATGGGGAAGTCAGGTAATAACAATAATCATAAAAATCAATACAAATCTCATTTATGCAAAACATTCACTCAGTGAGAGGTGTTAGAAAAGAAGTAAATTATTCTGAACCGTGCTCAAATGCCGCAGATAAAGCACAGTTGAGTTTGGGTTGTACCCATTTGAACACTCGCTCGCTGCGCTCGCTCGTGCTCAAATGTGTACAACCCAAACTCAACTGTGCTTTATCTTGGGCATTTGAGCACGGTTCGGAATAATTTATTTCTTAAATATACCGTCGCAAATTTTTGACGTTATCCAATCAGACGTCGCGTTACATACGCAAGTGCATTAGAATGTCCCTTTTGTGGGACGGTAGGCATAAATGGGTTAAAACAATCATGTTTGCCCACACAGTATATGTACCATCAGATTTCTTTTCTTTTTCACTTTCCAGTTCTCAGTTATAAAATGATTCTTATCCAATTTATGACGAGTGGACTCTTTTACCGCATCTCTTTGGACAGGTCAATGGTTAATAGCCGGGTTAATTTGTATTATTACAATATTTAAGAGGAATTCCCACACTGATCAGACGCCGCATTTTGCGGTCTCGGATCTCGGTCAACACTGTTTGTCAATGTTATGGAACGCCAAACATAAATGAGTTTAAGCAGAGAATGAAGGCGCTGATCAGATTACACGGATACGCAGAATGATCTCGAACTTTCCACATGTGTCCTGTCGTGACCCATTATTTAGATTCTATGTTTTCCCTTCAGTTTAATAGTTGAGTGTGAAAATAAAATCCCGAAAATTTAAACGTCCTTTTTATTACACATACATGTATATACAAATAAAACAACCTGTATATGTCTACCTATGTATAATGCCTAATTCAACCCTTTTGTAGTATTTCCTTCCTAAAGCTTTCTGTCTGAGATACGTGTTTGTCCATATGACTTTCTCATCAGGTACGTCACCCCACCCCTACAGTCCACATGCAATTTCAAATAACACACACACACACACACACACACACAAACACACACACACACACACACACACACAAACACACACACATACTACAAGTATGCCAGACACATACACAACACACACATACAGACACACATGCACAAACTATAAATACACACATACAGACACAAACAACAGAAAGAGAGATTTCAAGTATACGACACATACACAAATTAGCACGGATAAATGCGTCATATAAGGCAACAGAGCCAACGTGCAGATGCAAACAATATAGGGTTCTATCAAACTTCACATGGTGAAATGGGTTAGTAGGACTGGCTACACAAGCTAGGGCTCCATTCAGAAGTGCAAATTACTCGCGAGTGTTTTGCCCTGGACCACCTGCTCCTTTTGGCGCTCGTCATTAGGAACAGAAATCCAGGCAAATCATTCACAGTTTGGTACAAGCATTCAAAAGTGCAAATTACTTGCATGTGTTTGCCCTGGACCATCTGCTCGTTGGCGCTCGCCATTAGGTAGACTGGCCAAAATAATGTCATGACTATAAAGGCTGGTCACTAGAGTGACCATCATTTATAGTCATGGTATTATTGTGGTTTCATTTTAGTTGCTTATCAAACAGGATCATAAGAATAAATATTTAATCACTGTAGACTGGAGCAAGTCTAGTCATTAGGTACAGGGGTTCAAGGCAAAACATTCGCTATCACTTTGCACTTTTGAACGCAGCCCTGCATGATACATGTATCCTCTCTCTCTCTCTTTCTCTCTCTCTCTCTCTCACACACACACACACACACACACACACACACACACACACACAGAGGAAATTCTTACCTGTTTAGAGTAAAGCCCTCTTTAGAAGGGCGCAAAATCCATTTTGACAGTGTTGCCTCACCCTAAAATTTACCAATTCATCTTAAATTGCACAAGACATTTTACTAAACAGATTCTATAAGTATTTCGGGAGAACACCAGTTTGCACAAATTGTGCTTATCCATTTTAGACTGAATAAAATGCCCCGCTATATACAGTCGACTCTCGTTATCTCGACCTCGCTTATCTCGAATAACCACTTATCTCGAAGTGAAATTCTGGTCCCTGTTTTAACATGGAAATCTAAGAACAGGTAACAAAATATTGTGGAAAAGAGGAGAAATTGCTCCTAAGGATCAATCTCTCCTCTTTTCCATAATATTTTCAATGTATCTCTAACTTCAGGAGTCAATTTACATATTCATGTTAAATGTGGTTGTTCGATTTATTGCTTTCCTCACTTCCGCAACTCTGATATTTCGAGGTACGGATACCTCGATGTGTTTCAGAGAGTCCCTTGGAATTCGAGATAAAGAGAGTCGACTTAATTGGAAGAGTCGAAACGTCAGCCTATGTGATTTCGATATTACTAGAGAAAATGGCAATGATTTTCAAACACTTGAGAACATGATCCGCCGCATGCTAAGGCGTCTGATCTGGGTCTGCACGTTTTGCTAAATACCCTTTTGGGGGCCTATACATTAAATGAGTTAATCTAACATACAAATGCAATCACACACTGATCGCTAGTAGTGTTCTTCGAATGATTGTATGAGCCGAACGGGTCAAAAATGTTCTTATTTGATAATCGCCAAGTGATGATTCAGATCAACCTGTGTATCCACATAATCTGATCAGTGTCTTCGCTGTCTAACCGAAGAAGTGTTAGATCATTGTCACTCCCTGAGTACAAAACGATGACAACGATCACACTGAGTGGATTGACAATCTGATTTGTGTCTTTGCTTGGCGTTCATCAGTAGTTGATGAGGAAAATTGTAAACAGTGCTATACATAGGAAGCTAAAATTTTCACTTCTGACAGACTATGCTGTCAGTAGGATGTCCAACTGTATGGTCCATTAATCAGTACAATAATATACTAAGTCGTTCTGCTGGGTAAAATTTAAGAAGATTTTTTTTTTCTTTTTGAACAGGTTTTCTTATTTACCCAGAAAATAGGCTTTGATATTCCATGCGAAATGACACTTTAGGAGACAATTTACATGAAATATCAAAATCTGTTTTCTGGGAAAAAAATATAAAAAAAAATATCGTCAGTTTGTTGTCTGTTGAACTTGCCCATAGAGTGATAAAGGCAACCACGCCCTGTTATAACAAACTGATAGTGGAGGTATTCCAATCTTGTGTGGAAGGTCTAGTGCCAAGACTGTGAAAACGCTGAACCCGGAACAGTTTCTTGTCAAAACTTTCGGAGCCGTATTTATCTAATACTTTATTTCTGAGAATTCTTGAATCATGCGCAACACTTCTTGTCTGAAACAAAATCAGATACCATATTTACTCTAAGTATTTTGACAACTTAGCTACTTACCAAACTTATCCAAATATTTATGCAAGTCTAACTTACTACCTGTTAATGTGTCTAACATTGCTGGGTGATTGGCAAACAGTATAGACCCTGATCAGACGCCGCGTTTCGCGGCGTCTGATCTGGGTCTATACTGTTTCCTCAGGGCTGTTTGTCTGATTATTTAGGGTAGGTTTTGAGTTAAACTCTACAATAGATAGGGTTTGAGTTTAACAATACACAATGAACAATAGGTAGGTTTTGAGTTTAATAATAAACAATGTACAACAGGTAGGGTTTGAGTTTAATAATAAACAATGTACAACAGGTAGGGTTTGTTTAACAATACACAATGTGCAACAGGTAGGGTTTGAGTTTAACAATACACAATGTTCAGTACGTAGGGTTTGAGTTTAACAATACACAATGTACAATAGGTAAGGTTTGAGTTTAACAATACACAATGTGCAACAGGTAAGGTTTGAGTTTAACAATACACAATGTACAAAAGGTAAGGTTTGAGTTTAACAATACACAATGTGCAACAGGTAGGGTCTGAGTTTAACAATACACAATGTTCAATACGTAGGGTTTGAGTTTAACAATACACAATGTTCAATACGTACGGTTTGAGTTTAATAATACACAATGTACAACAGGTCGGGTTTGAGTTTAACAATACATTTAACAATACATTTACAAACATACAAAAATGACATAAAGGATCAGATAACAAGCTACATGTAATTATAGCTTATGTGAAATCTTCTCCTGGCACAAATATTGTACAAAAAAGGTAAGAGAACAGTCCAGGGAGTGCCAAAATCACAAGTCGCAGGCCTTCCAAGACACCAGGAGGATTCTGGCACAAATATTGTACAAAAAAGGTAAGAGAACAGTCCAGGGAGTGCCAAAATCACAAGTCGCAGGCCTTCCAAGACACCAGGAGGATTCTGGCACAAATATTGTACAAAAAAGGTAAGAGAACAGTCCAGGGAGTGCCAAAATCACAAGTCGCAGGCCTTCCAAGACACCAGGAGGAAGAGGAAACAGACAAAACCAAACAAAACAAAAGAGTGTAGAAATAAAGGTTACTGTCGTTGAAATTAGCAAAATATATACAGAAAGTTTATCAAAGATACGAATGAATGAGAGAGAGAAAAAATAAAATAAAATAAAAAGTTTCCAAACGTTTCCCAGATGCCATTCCGATTAGATGCCGCTGCCCAAGTTTATAAGTCATGTTAATTTACAACATAATGTTTTATATTCCATGTAATTCACATCGAACCTTTTCGTTTGAATACATTATTTGTGCACAGCATCAAATATCATTTCGTTTTCATCTCTCGGTAGGGTTTGAGTTTAAAAATGCACAATGTACAATAGGTTGGGTTTGAGTTTGACAATATACACTGTACGACTGGTAGGGTTTGAGTTTTACAACACAAAACATCACGAAAACAATCCTATGTAATTTTGAAAATAGTTAATTTATCTAGGAAAACGGACAAAATCAGAACACAGACCGGTTTAGAGGTTTACGTACGTACGTTCAACCAAAACATGCGCCAGTAAAGGCTTCGATTTGCATTGATATACATGTACTCAGCCGCATCGTCTGGCTTGTGATACATGTACGGATAAACTTTAAGGGTAGGTAACTCTGTCAAAATTGTTTTGTCCCTATTGAAACAAATTCTTTCCTTCAGCAGTAGAAACGCTTTAGAAGATACTTGAAGTGCAGAAATCACAAAAATGTCTCCCTTGTACAAGATAGCAGAAAATATACTACTATATGCACAAAAAGTCTAGTCACTGGGTTTCAAAAAATCAAATATTGTCACTTTTCCCCTCGAAAAAAATGAATGCAAATTATGCAGAAATCTGTAGGGTAGGGAACTTGGAGGCAGATTATCAACTAGTTCAATTTTTTTTATGAATTTTTCACAATAGTATTATGAAACCTCAACAATTCAAATGCAGCAAGGAAAATAAAAAAAAAAAAACAGTTTTCTAAGACAAAATATAAAAACAAAACAACACTTTACTATAGAAACTATAGAAATCATAGATCAGACAAATTCTTGGCCATCAATCTAATTTTAGGATAAATATGTGAGAACAAAAAGAAAAAAAGAAACAGAATCTGGTAAGACGTGGGTAATCAGAATAAAACATTTTCATTTAGAATAATACGCCAAGCAAAAACCGTCTTTCCGAGTGATGTCGATAAGACAGTATCATTCCCCTCAAGGGCACTCTGTGGGTAGCCAAGGAACCAAATCGTGCAGACAGCAAATTTATCACGAAAACATACCTATATAATTTTTATCCCCTTAAACCCCACTTTTATATAGTAAAAGTTGGGTTTACAGGGGTATATATATATATATATTATTTTTCTTATTTCTGCTCAAAAACATAGATTGTGGGTACTCAAGGCGGTTCTACTCGAGGCGGTTCTAACGAGTACCCACAATCTATGTTTTGAGCAGAAATATGAAAAATATAATAATTTTTACTTGTTTTTTTTTTTTTTTTTTCATTTTTTTGATGGTAAAATTTTCAGTATATTTGAATAGGCTTGTTTTCGTTATGACTCTGATCAAACTGTGTGGATGAGCAGGCTGATCGGAGTATTCGGCGCACATGCAAACTTATAAGAAACGAGGTAGCAGGTTCTTACATTAGTAACTAGAGACTGTTTACATACAAACTTTTGATTTTAATATCAAACATACTGTGTGAAAATTGGCCTGGGCCCCTTATGCTCTGTCCATAGGTATATCATTTTTACAGAGCGATTGGTGACTAGATATCCCTACATGTAACTATGGAGCAACTTACATGTAAAAAGAATTTATACTATATATGAGCTCAACCAAGCGAAAATACGTCTTCAGGTCATATGCGGAGAGCGAAGGCTTAGATCAGAGTGCCCGGATGCGCAGTCTGACCAGGGCCTTCACTGTCCGCTAAAATTATCATCATTGGATACTACAGAATGTATGAATGGAGAACAAATGCCCGGATGATACTTTGCATTACGAAAACACGCCTATTCAAATATATTGAAATTTTCACCACTAAAATCTGAAAGTTTTCAGATAAAAAAATCTGATAATTTTCATATTTCTGCTCAAAACATAGATTGTGGGTACTCGTTAGAACCGCCTCGGCGAGGCATTTCTAACGAGTACCCACAATCTATGTTTTTTAGCAGAAATAAGAAAAATAATGTATACCCCTGTAAACCCCAGTTTTACTATATAAAAGTGGGGTTTAATGGGGTCAAAATTATATAGGTATGTTTTCGTGATGGCATATACGTAGGATCTGAATCTGCGCATTTTGTACACATTCGAAGACACTTTTAAAAAAAAAAACGTTTACCTTCTCCATGACTGACACTCTTTCTGCTTGTAGCTGCATAATCTTTTCATCCCTGGCTTTAATATCTTTTCTCAGCTTCTTTTTCCAAGCGTTTATTTTCTTCTGAACTCTAAATTAGACACAGACAAAAGATACAAAGACGAAAATGAAAAACGAAAAAAAAAAAACCAAAAAAAAAAACAGATTGTAATAAAAACTACATTATCTCTCTCTGTCTCTCTCTCTCTCTCTCTCTCTCTCTCTCTCTCTCTCTCTTTATCAATTCATATAATCATACATAAACTATCTTTTTCGCCTCTCTCTCTCTCTCTCTCTCTCTCTCTCTCTCTCTCTCTCTCTTTTATCAATTCATATATTCATACATAAACTATGTTTTCCACGAAGCGAAATAACCGATGAGATCATTATACATGTAAGATCCTGACTTTAGATAACTTTGAAAAGAAAACAGAAAATTATATAAAAGATACATTCTGGAGACAGACGATGGATCGAGGGACTGTTAGAGGCCGAAACACTCATGCATGCTACAGGATGCTCAGGATCAACCGGACCATTTAGTACAATCAATGAACACATCCACATATAAATCGACATATGACATATGCGACAAGTGTAGACTCAGATCAGCTAGTGTCAGATCGTATTCGCTAATACAATGTATGGCCCTTAAACAGCGTATTAGTGAACAAAACATCATGAAAACATGCCTATATAATTTTGACCCCCTTAAACCCCACTTTTATATAGTAAAACTGGGGTTTACAGGGTATACATGTACATTTTTTTCTTATTTCTGTTCAAAACATAGATTGTGGGTACACGTTAGAACTGCCTCGCCACATAGATTGAGGGCACACGTTAGAACCGCCTCGCCGAAGCGGTTCTAACGGGTACCCACAATCTATGTTTTGAGCAGAAATATGAAAAAAATATTAGAGTTTTTTATCTGAAAAGTTTAGGTTTTTGGAGGTAAAATTTTCTATATATTTGAATAGACGTGTTTTCGTAATGTACACCCGGATTAGGAAGATTCAGCTTTGCGCTGATCGCATGAGTCATGAAGAAGATTATTTTGGAGGATGTTTTACTGTTTGGGTTTCGAATGCTGTTCTTCAGCATGGTTTAATGTGGATAAATATTATTAGTGGATTTGTTCTCAGTGGGCACTTCTACATCAACTCTTTGGACAGGCCCAGTTCCCACAGAAAAGGCGTCCAGATATTTGTAGCAAAAAAAAAAAAAAAAAAATTCATGCAAACAGTGTAGACTCTGATCAGACGCCGCGTTCTGCGGCGTCTGATCCGGGTCTACACTGTTTGCCTTTAATTCTATAATGGGACAATGGGTCAACGCAAGTTTCCATTTATATGCTGGGTTGGGCCCGCTATACAAATCAGGCCTATGCATATATTTACATGTACGAATTGAGGTTATAATGGTCCATACATTTCACCAGCTCATATGAGTCACAATGACAGAAAACGTACCTTCGAACTTGTGCGCCCAGCGAAGATATAGATCAGCCTGTGCATTCGCGCAGTCTGTTCAGAATCTTCACTTGGGAGCAAATTGTATAGCCAAGGATGCAAAGTTTCTTCATGTGGACAACGAAGACTGATCAGACTGAGCGGGTGCACAGCTTGAGTTAAGTCTTCGCTGGGCACATATGTAAGAAGTTACGTTTTATTCCGTTGCGGTTTATATTTTTATTTTTTTGCAGGCATTGAATGCACTCGAATCCGCGTGCTTTATATAAACGATATCTGCTGACTCATCTTCGGTGAAGAAGGGAATTATTATACATGTATGGGCCGCGCCTAGCGAAAACGTGTCTTCGGGCATATGCGGTCAACAAAGGCCCAGATCAGACTGCGCATCCGCGCAGTCTGATCAGGACCTTCGCTGTCTGCTGTCTGCTGTCCGCTGCCAGAATCATTGGATATTATTGAATATATCAATGAAGAGCAAATGCCCGGATGAGACCTTGCGCATGCGTGGGATGAATCTGAATCTGTGCATATTGCGCATGCTCAAAAACATATTTTCGCTTGGAGCGCCCAATATGTAGTATAGGCAGTTTGTTGGCTATAACGCAGGGATTCTGTAGGATAATTGCTGATATAATAAAATAAAAACACACAAAACTTCTTAAATTGTCTGTAATATTCTAATCCCTTTACATAACCGGGTTTTAAGACTTTTCTTTTATATCAGCCATGAATTTACATTTTTAAATTACACATAAAATCTACAACCTATAGAGTATGTAGAGTTAACACTTGTCATGCTGAATTAATTAGGATGCCACACCTATTTCTAACTGTCAGCCAATCAGAATACATAATCCAGATTGTTAACATGATTTCGCATACTGAAAGACAAACAGGGCAAATCCAGATCAGTTCTTCAGAAGCCAACTGATCTGGATCTACACTGGTTTCAAAAGCAAGACATATCCGGCTTCAGTAGGACAAGGGTTAAGGCTAATAGTACCTTTAATTTTCACCAGTCAGTTGAAATGTTTAATACTCTTTTATTATGTAGTAACTAGTACAGTCGAACTTCAATGGCTCGAACCCCTTTGGGACCATGAAAATTTGTTCGAGACAGTGGTAGTTCAAGCCACGGATGGTTACTATTAGTGCCATACCATGAGGCATAATGGAGTTAATTGTGGGATATCTTTTCGGTGTTCTATATTATAAATGTATGTTGTGTGTACTCATTAGAATCGCCTCGTCGAGGCGATTCTAATGAGTGCACACAGCATACATTTGCAAGCTAAAAGAAGAAAATCTCCCTAAATTATCCGTATATCGTATTTGGAGGAAATCCCTGCGGACTCAAGAACGTGTTCGACTCATCCATGGTAAACGAGCCATCAGAGTTCGAGCCATTGAAGTTCTACTGCATGTACAATTTCCAGGTTCATGCATTTCATACAAACAAGTATTAAACCTATGTGCATAGTGTATGCAAAAGTAATGTACATACTGTTTAAGATTTTTCTTTTGTTCTTCTTCATGTTTTAGCCGTTCCTCTCGAATATGCTTCGCTGTGGTTTCAAGAGTTGAAATCACGCTTTCATTGGCCTGTTCAATTTTCTGAAAATACCATATTTACTCTAAATAATCAGCCAAAACTTATCTCACCTTTTAAAGAATTTTAAACATAACCCACTCGAGAGGACAATTCGAGAGAAGTTGTCTGGCTGAAATAGTGGACTACCCACTGCTTTTAGTTGAAGGAAGAAACTGAATGCAAAGCAAAGGACTTATTGACCGGCGCGGGAATCGCGCCGGTCTCTTAATATAGCTTTGGATTGTTACATATGGGAGCGTGTTCGATGAGCTCACTAAGGACTTTTTATATTTGCCGGGATCGTCGGTTTGTGACGATCCCGGCAAATATAAAAAAATCTGATTACAAACTGTGTTATAAACAGATTAATGTTTTTTTGTTGTTTTTTTTTTTTTGTTTTTGTTTTTTTTTTTTTTTTTGTTTTTTTTTTTCATTTCAATCAAGAATTTCATAAAGCTTAATAAAAGCAAACATTAACTCTTTCGCTGCCAAATTTCAGACATTGTCGTCTGCTTTTCTTTTTTAACAAACTATATCTTGAAAAGAAGTTTATACGTAAAGTTGAAAGACTGAATGTCAAACAGCATAGATCAGGATAAGACGGCTTATATGAGCCGTCTCATCCGGATCTATGCTGTTTGCAAAGGCCTATTATTATCGCCTGTGGCAGTGAAAGTTAAAGAATCATATTGTTGTTCGATTTTACCTGTTACGAGAACTTTGAAAATTTATTAAACGTTAGTATACCCTTGTCCCTTATCTCTATGTATACATGAACAAAATTTGCGCCGGTACTTAGACGTTTACGTCTAAATATTTTGTCTTATTTATGCTTAGCATGCTGGGTAAAAATTTCATCAGCAGATGGCAAATAAATTATTTTCACAAAACATGTGGTTTGTCATTTCATGCAAATTGCCTCTTTAGGTGACAAATGGATGATATGCTATCTTATTTTCTCAAAAAATAGGGTTTGTTCCAACACGTTGTTTCTGTTGAATCCTCAACTTTGTTTTACTATAGGCTATACCTCTGATTTATTTGTTGCCCGTAATGATTCATGGATGAGTTAGAAGATCTCCATGCGGACGAACATAAATATATTTTACCTCTTTGGAAGCCGAGGGTGAGGTTTGGGGCCCTGTAAAGGTAGCTTAGGCCCGCTTCCCGACCCAACCGCCGCCCCGCCCCTCCCCAACCCCAGTAACTTTCTAAGGACCGTTCCAAGGCAGTCTTATTATTGTGGCACTTTTTGTTAAATGTTCTTCAGTGTTTCACTTACAAATATTTTTCTTTTGACAAGTATGCAAGTTTAAGATATATTCAGTTAAGTTTGGTTAACAGTGTTACCACATTTTTGGGAAAGGGTTGCCAACTCTGCTTGTCATCTGTTCCTGTTGTGGCTGTTCAATTGTATTTGACTGTCTTTCTCTTTGATATTGAGATCTTGAAGTGGATTTGATTTAATCAGTTCCTGAGTTCACTTCTTTGCTTTGTCCTTTCCTGCAAATTGTTTCTTTAGGAGACGATTTGTATGAAATGTCAAGTCCTTATTTCTAAGAAAAATAGGATTTCTCTTGTTCTTATTCTACATGTTCTAAACTTTGGCCAGGTCCATTTGGATACCCATTGGTAGGTCTAATATGTGCCGACAGGATATCGAGCAGTTTAACCTTGGATAAAAGCAATCTCATCAGGTCTGCACTCCCTCCCTAGACTTTTCTCTAACCTCTTCTGCACTGTTAGTTCTGACAACAGTAAAGAACAGACTTGCACAATCACGGAACACCGCTAACCCAAGGCCCAGAGTTTATAAAATGTTTCTCATGCTCATTTCAGCTTAGCATGAAATTTTCCTGCTAATATATTTCAAATTGTCAACAATTGCTAATTCTTTCTTGCTAAAAATAGCTAAGCATGAAAATTTCTTTGCTAATAAATATGAAAATGCCAACAATGGTTGGCACTTGCATATTTATCAGCAGAGAAATTTGCATGCTTAGCTGAGTGAGCTGAGCATGAAAAAAAATATATAACCGCTTGGCAAGAGTGAAACGACACAAAACGCATTCACACAACGGTTTTTCATCGAAAGCAGAACGAACAAACGAAAAGCAAATGCAACATAAATAGTACATTGGAATCATTAACAACACAGCTTTTGAAGGTCTTGAACCTGATTTTATATTTGTACTATACTGTGATGTTTTAATCATGAGATGTATGACCCTATGCTACAGAATGCATATTGGTAATTTGTAGTTGCATGGTTTAGACTGAGTAAATGTACTTTAACTCTTTCACTGCCACAGGCGATAATAATAGTTTTTGCAAACCGGTAGCTTATACCTGTTTCATCTGGATCTACGCTGTTTGACATTTAGTCTTTCAAATTTACGTATAGTTTGTTAAAAAGGAAAAGCAGACGACAAATGTCGTCTGAAGCCCACAGTAGTTTTACTGCTGGCAGTTCCATAGTGTTTGTTCTGTTTCAGGTGATCTTTATTTGCATGTCGGTTTTTTGCAATTTTCCTTAATCTCTTCTACTTTCAGTAACACGAATGGTTGTGCTTTGTGATTAATACTTTTTTTATACAGAAGCCGCCATTCTGGACATTTGAATGCCCAGAGACTGAGGTTATAAAACAATTTTCGTGCTCAACTGAGAAAGTTTCATGCTGAGCTATGTTTAGCAACAAAGAATTTGCAATTGTTAGTAATTTGAGATTTATTAGCAGAACAAATTTAATGCTCAACAGATTTGAGCATGTAACAAGGTTTATGACCTAGGGACCAGGTCTCTCAGAACCTCTGAGCCGACTGATCATGGTCGATGGTCATTTTCAATATATCTTGAATCTTGAGGTCATGTGTGTGAAATATGGTGCATACGAAATACGGTGCATATTGTGCTTCGGAATGTGCGATACTTGTCTTGGCCGTTGTATTGCGCCAAGCGAAATTCTGTGCTCATAACACTTGTTAATTCATTTTGCAGTCCTTAACATCACTGTCTTTAAACATTGGCTTATTACTGCAGGGGCCTATCAGTCACTGGCCAAAACACCCTTTTTTAACACATTTTTAAATACATTTTTAACTTATGTTTAACTTTGCGTCATTGTTCAAAACTAACGATGTCGTTAGTTAACGATTCGTTAAAATTTACATCGTGATACGCAAATATGCTGAAATTTTTTGCTAAAAAAATGTGAGTAGCTTTTGCAGTGCAAAAGCTACTCACATTTTTTCAGCAAAAATATCGGAATATTGTATAGTGAATCTGCTAACAACAGTTAACGAAATGACCCATAACGAGCTCGTTAAGATAACGACGCTTTGAACAACTGGGCACAGACTTTTAAACGACAACGAATTCAAACAATGTCAATAGAAGGGTCTGCTCAGCACTGCACTTAAATAGCCAAAAAGTACTGATTTAAAACCTGAAAAATAGATAATAGTATACCAATGTAGATGACATACATCATGAAAACATGCCTATAAAATTTTTACCCCATTAAATCCCACTTTAATATAGTGGAACTTGGGTTTACAGGGGTACACATTGTTTTTCTTATTTCTGTTCAAAACATTGATTGTGGTTATGCGTTAGTATCGCCGCGCCGAGGCGGTTCTAACGGATGCCTACAATCTCTGTTTTGAGCAAAAATATGAAAAATATCAGAATTTTTATCTGAAACGTTACCTTTTTTTTGTGGTAAAATTCTCAGTATAAATGAATAGGTATGTGTTCGTAATGTATCCCAACTAGGAGTGTAGGCAGATCCGAAATCTGGTTAGGCCAAATAGGAATAGGCCAAATAGGAGTTTCTACTTGGACCCTTCGTACTGTACAATAAATGTATTGGTGATTCTAAAAGGTTGAAAATTTATCATTTAATGAAATTGCCACTTTAAATGTATCTGCTCTACCGACTCAAATAATGTTACCAGATAGATGCATTTGATGAAAATACTCTCAAGGTTATAAAATTGAATTCATTCAATGCGTTGTCTTAAAAAACGCAAAATGGATCCATGACATTAAAATATGATTTGGGGGAAGATGGGGCGGGGTGTGTGGGGTTAGTACACAGTCTAACAGCTGATTTTCTGGTCAGTATTGCGGAAATAATTTTAAATAAATAAAATGTCCTATTTGGCCTAGCCATATTCTGGATCTGGCTAAATTCATATTTGGACTACGAAACATACATTGCAGCATCTATGGTTTGCTGCACAACTAATCAATGAGATTGAAAGAAAAATGACATGAATAAAATTTGTGTTTATGTTGAAAACCAAGGTTACTTTCGCAAAAATAAATAATAATAATGTCATACATGAGCTTACATTGTATTTGTAAAGCACAGATAGTAATTATTGATACTGTGTTGGTCTCTTTACGGCACCCGTTATGTAATCATAAAAGAGGCCGAGTATACTTCACGTTTAAAATGAGCATAATGTATAAATTGTAAAATGCTGAATCAATTAATCTGATCACGAGTTTTAAAATCAAAGGCATTCTGATACCTTAGAGTCCTTCTTCCACAGATGTTTGGCAACTTTCTGTCGCTTTTTTGCTTGTTTTTGTTGTGTCTTTATAGCATGTTCGAGCTTGTGTTGTTCTTCCAATCTAAAATTTTGCAATGAAACCAATCAATAAAAATAATTGAAAAAAAAAAACAACAAAACAATTAATCAATATCACTGTATATTAAATAGCATTATAGACTAGTATAGAAGATGCCCAGGAAGAGCCACACTCACAGAACATAGAATACCAGTGGCACCATGAGGAAGAGCAGACAGTATACTTTTGTAAAAGACCCTTCCCCCCCGCCCTCCCCCCCCCCCCCCCCCCCCCCACACACACACACACAAACAAAAGCATACGGTTTTCGACTGGAATGCCTGGGGAAACCGATTTTATGCTTATGCTCTAGCAGTATAAATCAAGAAATGCAGCCTTCCCAATGCACAGACAGAAGAAGAGATGGTTAACCAGCAAAAGACAAGACACAACAGCAGTGTTGCAATAACCGACATACAGTCATTACAAAAGCTACTTGAGAGGGTGGCTTAAACTAGTTTTACTCGATAAAAATCAACCTTTATTTTGTAGCAACTAAATTACAAATATGTGTTCCGCCAGCCTACGGTCATCTACTTCATTTCTATACAGCACGGTAACACAATACTACTCATAAAGCTGCCGTGAACTAAAGTAGATATCTCGATGGTCATCTGACGCCACAACAACAGAAAACCACAAGTTGGACCAGGATTTGCTCTAAATAGACAGTAATAATCAGGCGCCATCCTTCTGAACTATAAGAGGACGTAGATGCATTTAGTCTGAGATCTGACTCACCGTCGTGCAATTATGGAGGGAAGTTAAGTTATAAACAAAAACTGAGTAAGCAGTCGTGAATGCCGTTTGCCCTGCAACGTGTTTGTTGTTTTTCTTTTATTTTTTTCTTACGAAGTAATATCTCCCTACTCTCGTTTCTTCATCCGAACTATTGTATTTTTCAAACGGTTGGCAGTCCGATTATTAATTCACAAGTTTCTATTTAGTTAACTCTTTTATGCCTTGTCAATTCTTCCAGATGGATTAATACATTGTTTGTTTAAATAACAATGGAATGTTTTACAATATTTCAGTAATTCCTGTAATTTTATGGCAAACGATGCTGATGCCAATTAGACATGAGTCTTATATGGCTTGCCTACCATGTTTGTTGGAGTCTACTTTGGTTTAAACATATGTATATCCGCATACAAAAGTGCATGTACACATAAGTAAACTTATACAATGCAAAACAAAATAGGATATAAAAGTAAGCAAACGTCTCTTAATAACATATCATTGTGCTAAATATGTCCCATGAAGGATATAGAATGATATAGAATGATAAGACTTTAGTTACCGGACACAAAGTACAGCAATAAAAAGGCAAAACGTATCAAATCTCAAGAAAAAGCTCTAGAATTTTCTGACACAACGAGGCAAAGACAAGTAGAATTTGCAACTGCGCCATAGGCATTCTTAGATGATGCTCGGGATGGTGTATTAGCAAGCGGGTAACTAAATACGTTTTTAGACATCTACTCACACGTCTTGGCGTATTTTATCTTCTCTCTTTTTCTTTTCTGACTCATAATTAACTTCAGCTGTATGCATTCGACGGTCTATTCGAATAATAAGGTTATTGGTGCTGTTTCTGGAAGACAAATTTGGTGATAGTTAATGTATATAAACTAATTCATATAAATATCGTCTTATATTGCGCGTTTTGTTTACTGCATCACACATTCGTGTGATCCTATAGAGAAGAAGTGAATACAAACATCCAATTATTGTGAACATGGTTGACTGGCATCGATATGATTAAAGCGTCGTTTCGAGAGTAATAGTCAGTCTTATAAACTGTGAAAGAGTGTTTATTTTTATATCTACAAATGAACTAAATGTATCAGTGTGACCCGCAATCAATTGTTTGGACCCATGATCACGAAGGACCCAAAAATATAAATTACCATGGAGACTTTTTGCGGCCGCCAAACGGCACACACACACACACACACACACACACACACACACACACACACACATGTATGACCACTTAAGTAAATAAACACAGGTAAAAACGAAAATATCTTATGTGTCGATATAATTTGAACCAGACCGGATCTTTTTGGCAAATTAGACTTCGTCAATGACCTCATATAATTTTTCAGAATGTCGAAAAATGCTAAATGATCACAATGGACCAGACAATAAAGTCATAAAGAAGTATGAATACACGATTTTGCAAGACAGTACCTTATTATCTTGATGCTATAAGATGTTATCTTCCGGGAATTAAACCATTCCTAAATGACACAAGGAAGTGTTATGGGTAACGATTTGTCCACGGTATCTCGCATATGGAAGGTTGTATCTGTCAAGATAATATCTTGTTTCCTCAAGATACCTGTAATATCTTGAGGTTTCAAGACCTTAACTTATTGCGTCAGAATAACTATGCATAGTTCATGAAGTTATCATGAGGATATCACTTTTCCTAAGATAAAATCTTGCTTGTTTCCTTCAGATAATATAAACAGTGCTCTCTAACGACAAAGTCGAGCTCTCAAGTAAAATTTGTTTTTCATTCCGTGTAAATAACATCCTGGTTCGTCAATTTTATGTGCTTCTTTATCTTACCTTGAAGATCTATATTTAGCAATGAATAATGTCCCTTAAGGTTGTCAATAGTTGACTAGCATGAACAAGTTTCTAATTACATGATGCTACTCAAACGTAATTCAGATATTTACAGGTCGTTAATGGAAGTGACACTGAATGCCTGCGTAACATAGGTTTAAGGAAAGAAAAAAAGTCAAACTGTTCACCTAGCGTATGCTGTGCATTGTCGCTAAACAGCAAAATTCCCACTATTGTTTCCTTTTAGAACTGAAATCAAAGACTATTTGATACGAGCTACGGCTTGAGCAGTTGTATCTGTTCGGAAAGCGCTGTTGAATTACTTTTTGCTGTCAGGTATTTTTTATGGCCATTTTTGTTCCTTTAAGGAAGCAAAAATGCGACTTGGAAGAATGCAGAGTGTGCTATAAGATTTCTGTATAAGCAAACATATATTTACTTACTTAAGTTTTCTTCTGTAATTGACATATCTTTCTGTAAATGCCAGCCGTTCAGTTTCATTTTCTCTTGCTATTCTCTGTAAACAAAAAGACAAACGACGAATAAGTATGGAAGGGGTATTTACAACTGGCAACCATGATTAAATACGGTCTTACATATAGTTTTATTGGCATCAATTTATTTACCCTTAAAGCTTAACATCATAGTGGGTTCCAGTGCATCTAGATCTGTACGACAGATGACAAAACTATTTACGTTAGCCTGACAAAATATTATAAAATAGGGATTCCTGTCTACTTTTCTTCTCAGTCTAATCTCGACAATTCACGGTTTGCCCAGATGTTTTGTCTACACACATTGAACTGCACATGTTCAGATGATTACGCATGGGCGGACTCTTTCCTGCATACGCAAAATACCAGGCCAGCAAAGAGATTAGCAAGGCGGCAGAAATACATATTACGCCTTGTCATCTTTGTAGCTAGCTATAGAAAATTTGCTGTTTTATTATTATTATTATTATTATTATTATTTCTTAATGGATTAGATTTGCATACTATTATACTCATAGGCAATAAAAAGTATACAGTTTCGAGTTTTGAGTACCGGCTCGTGTTGTACTTTTTTCGTTAAAATGTTTTTCATGGTCATTTTTTCAAACGTCTGTCTTTGAAAATCACAACGGTAATTCTTTCGCAGTCAAAACTTCTGGAGTTATGAGCCATAAATGGAAAACAACATTTCCAGTCATAACTCGTTTTGTATAACACAAATGTCATTTTAGTTTTCACAAAAGTTTTGCACTAATGTCTGTGAGTAAAACCACAATGTTATTTAATTCGAAAGTCCAATGAAATGAAGTGAAGCTGAAATTTCTTCCCTCTCAAATTATCTCCCTTTGAATAAAAACATATACTAGGGAATTTACAGAATCTATATCTGAAGTGGCGTTGGTCGATTGCACTTAAATGTTTCGAAAAAGTTTTGCTTGGCTTAGCCTTCTTGTACCGCATACAGATGAAATCTCCTAAAACCGTTTATTTAACAGCACAATGTCAATTAATGTCCCATAGAAATTCAGTGCATTCCATCAGAAGAGGAACGAAAATGTCAAAAGCGTTAAGTCCTTGGTATAGAAATTTGACAGTGTACTCTGTTATGCATTTTAAGTTGAAACATGTCCTTACAGCATTTTTATCCTTCTATCGACTGAATTCAATACAAATGCATAATTGTAAGTTTCTTTGTCCAACATGCACTTTTAAAGGTAAGCTACTCATACGCAAATGCTGATACAGATCCCTTGTTCGTTACCGTATGTCATTTCCTTGCTCTTTGATAAAATTTCCTGACAATTGTTGCAAATTATGCGTAAATGATTGTTTTTAACTATGATGTCACAGATTTATGTACAAATGTAAAACTCCGGTGACAAACAAAAAAATAGTTGCTTCTCAGTATGATATTTTTTGGAGTCCTGAACGTAAGTACCATTTTCCGTTGTTTTAATTTACAAACCGATTTGTGGTACTAATAGTACAAACGTCATATATTGTAAGGAAAAAGTATAAAATCACTTCTTCAAGCACGGTGTGAAAGACAGCATATTTGTCGATGCAGGTAGAGTCTTTTTTTTTTTTTTTTTTTTTTTTTTTCGGAGTTATACACCAATCACTGATTCACTGAAGTTACCGCTTGGAGGGGAGACTCCTATGCTTAACAGGAAACACTACATTTCGAGGTAGAAATTTGATGCACAGGGACATCTCATCTCCGGACCCATATATGCAGGAATCGATATCCGTCTTAGCGTTTCATAGGTCCCTGTCTCTGCTTTGAATTGACAAAGATTTAACTGTAATTCGTTGGAAAGTCAGCAAAATAGGAACAGATATGTAAGATATGAAACGAGACAAGTAAAAAGGTTAAACAAACTTCGACATACCACTGTAAAGCAATGGAACAAGTTGCTTCGTTTGAGAGTCACCACTTCTCAAAAGAGACAATAAAAGTACAGACAGAACCAACCAAACTGAACAAGCAGACAACAAACAAGACACAACGCAAAAGATATTCTACATAAATGACGAACAACACTATATCCACCGTCTTTGAACCGATAGTTGTTAAAAAAACGGTGGATTAAAACCGATTTTACTTGCACCAACTCGTCACCCAAGGATCAGAGTTTGACCAGAATAAAAACAGAACAAACACAAACAAAAAGAAAGGAAGACTCAGAAAACGAAGAGTTAGCCAGGAATGCCTAAATCGCGACGTACAGCCCTATAGAGGCACAAAAGAAGGAGAAATGAGGAACAAATAATGACAAAGCAAACCGCATATGAAACCAGAGACGCACAAATTAAAGTGCTGCTACAGAGGAACCGGCTTGGAACGGTGGAAGCAGGGTTTACTCGACACGGGAATAACAACTAGTTTCATCATGGTTAACCAATGCACACGGCGGTTATTATCTGAAGGGAGCTAACCATTATATATTTTACAAAGGCGACAATAGTGACTTGTTTTATGCTCCAACAAAAACTACACATACAAAACTTTTCAAAAAAGGCAAGAGAAAAGTCCAGGGAGTGCCACAATCACAAGCCGCAGCCCTTCCCAGACAACGCGAGAAAGCAACCTTACTTGTTTATAGAGTCACCCTAGGTCAACAAAAAATAGGTAAGGGAAAAGTCCAGGGAGTGCCACAATCACAAACCGCAGCCCTTCCCAGACACCAAGAGGAAGACGAAACAGTCAAAACCAAACAAGCGCGAGTCCAACAAATGTACGAAAGGACCAAAACTAGCTCTCTCTTATCCAAGCGAGGTAATCGCAATGCTAAAAGGACTGTAAAGCGCAAGAACAAAATAATACAAGGTAAGACATAAAACAAATCACCTCGTAGAATACACCACAAAGCAACAAAGAGTAAGAATATCACCGGGACCACCGCCTTAGAACGGTCAGTAGAATAAACCATCGGGGGGTGGGGGGGTGGGGGCGGGGGGTTCTGAGAAAAATCCACATGTAGTCCTGCTCCTTTTCTTGTTACGGTCCACCATGACTGTTTACCTGCAACTTCGCAGTGAATAACAAACAAACGTTTTTAACGGAGAGGCAGCTTCGCAGTGAATAACAAACAAACTTTTTTTTAACGGAGAGGCAGCTTCGCAGTGAATAACAAACTAACTTTTTTAACGGAGAGGTAGTGAATAACAAACAATTTTTTTAACGGAGTGATGACCATATAAAATCAGCAACAATTTTGAGCTTGCAGATATAATTATACAACACACATCATTTTATTTCCTTATAACTATTCTTTCCTCACATTGAAATAAAATCTGGAGTATATATCCAATGGAAAGATGCCTGGTATTTAGACTGCAGCTAAAACCTCGGTCCTAAAGTGATAAAACCCGGCACTTCCAGTGTTTAGTGCAATGCTACCTCAAGGATTACCGCGACGATTACCGGTAGACGCTATACTTTCGAGACCTTTGACACTGTAAGCTATTGTATTGTCCTGTGTCTAGGAGAGGTATGCGAACCGAATTTTTATGTATTTATGTATTAAGAGTAGCATCGGGACACAGGATGAAGTTAGCTAGCTGTAAAAGTGCTTTAAACCCCCCCGGTGGTTTGCTCTACCGACCGTTCTAAGGCGGTGGTCCCGGTGTTAGTCTTACTCCTTGTTGCTTTGTGGTTTATTCTACGAGGCGATTTGTTGTATGTCTTTCCGTGTGTCATTTTGTTCTTGTGTTTTTCAGTCCTTTTAGTATTGCGATTACCTCGCTTGGGGAAGAGAGAGCTAATCTTAGTGCTTTTCGTACGTTTGTTCGGTTTGTGCTTGTTTAGATTTGTCGGTTTCCTCTTCCTCTTGGGGTCTGGGAAGGGCTGCGGTTTGTGATTGTGGCACTCCCTGGACTTTTCTCTTACTTTTTTTTTAGGATAACTAACATACAATAACAAAGTGAAATCAGCTGCCATATTTTATAATCAAGCGAGAAACTATTTTAAGCTATATTCGATTATCTGCAAAAAGTGTACATTATAATAGAACAATATGTACCTCAGTTTCATCGTGTATGATTTCTTCCCTTTTCACACCAGCGTGTAGCCTTTTCCTGTCATGTTCCAAATGGTCATTATACTTCTTCTCATATTCCTGAGAATTTACTTCCCACCAGTGTTTCACCTATAAAATAGCACATGTACATTAATTAGAAATACGCTCAGAAAGGACTTTACATTACCAGGCAAATCTTCTTGCTGAGTATAATGTATTTACTTTTATAAGTACATCGTAATAATATCTTACTATACCTAGGGACGTGTGAGGCCTCGCAAAACTAGTGTGCTGTATATGCAATGACTTAATAAAACTGAGTTTCCGAGTTTCGTTGATTTGTGTGCACTTTGTTTCCAAAGGCAAGGTTTCAGTTTTTTTATATTTCTACTTCGCTGCAGCTGCTGTTACATTTAAGAGCCGTATTTCACCACAGAGTAGAAAATATCGTTTTATTTCCTATGCGATCATGCAGTCTGTTCTCCTTTTTTGACAATCGAAGACTGCGTAAACGGCGCGAGGAGAGCAGCCTACATTGCTGTGTATGAAGGGATTTAATAAAACCGGGTCTACCATCTTAATTTGTCATTGTTGGTCTTACTCTTTGTTGCTTTGTGGTTTATTCTACGACGCGCTTTGTTTTATGCCTTGCCTTGTGTTATTTTGTTAATGTGTTTTTCAGTCCTTTTAGCATTGCAATTACCTCGCTTGAGAAAGAGAGAGCTAATCTTAGTGCTTTTCGTACGTTATAAATTCGATTTGCGCTTATTTGGTTTTGTCTGTTTCCTCTTCCTCTTGGTGTCTAGGAAGGGCTGCGGCGTGTGATTATGGCACTGCCTGGACTTTTCTCTTACTTTTTTTCTGTTTCCTTAGATCTTTTGTTTTGACAGTTTGCTTCAGATCGCAATTGAGCCATTTGCTTTATTGCAATACAGTAGATTTGAGAATATGTGTTTCAATGCGATGTTTCACAGATGAGGTAGAGGATTCCTATATGGACTGAACATATCTTTGTAAAGAGTTCTCCTCAAGTACTATGACTGAGCTAGCAGACATCTGACTTACTTGATTTTCTTTGTCCTTCTCTTCCTTTTCTTTCCTCTCTTTTCGTTGCTTTTCCTTGAAATAAGACAAATGGTTGATAGATCATGCTTAACTTTTCAGGCAACGTAACGACAATTAAACAGGGACATTCAAGAGAGTGCCAAGGAGGGTACAACACTGGCATTTAGGAGATTTAAGTGAGGTTTCTTATATACTCTACAGAAAGGCAATAGAACTAATAACTGGTTACTACTGTTTTACCACCGTCGTCGGTCAGCGTTATTTGACAACTTAAGCTTCTTCAAATCTTAATGACTTTAACTACCGTAATAAAGCCCTTACTGCCAAACTTCTTAGGCAGAGCTATCGTTATTTTAAACTTCGTAAGGCGTTTTCCAAATTTTATCGCATACACAGTGCCTTGTTGGAAAAATATAGCGTCAGTCTGAAAACACTTCTGCAACAAGGTATATCGGAACCAGAATTTTACGGTGACTTAGTGTACAGATTTAGAAAAACTATAGGTAAATCTAACTTTTCGGAGCAATTCAGAAAACTTATTAACCGTTATAAAAGAATTGGCTATAGCCTGGATATTATGCGGCAGACTGCATGCCTAGTTGTCAACCCAATCATTGTTGATGGCTATGCTTCACTCTTTAATTGCACGACGGCGGTTCGGGCCTCAGACTCAATGACGGCTTCGTAAAACTTTAATCAGTGGGTTGGGGCTTGACGATGTGTCTTTGGCTTGGCCCGATGTGGTTCAACTATTGGTTTTCATTTACTCTAGCATACAGTAGAATTAGCCATGAGTACTCGTCTTTGTTTATTATAGTGATTAATTTGATTTGTATGTGTTTTTGCTTTGATGCATTGACTGAGTTGGGAGCCTTTATGCGAACCGAATTTTTATGTATTTCTGTATTAAGAGTAGCATCGGGACCCAGGGTGAAGTTAGCTAGCTTTAAAAGTGCTTTAAACCCCCCGGTGGTTTACTCTACTGACCATTCTAAGGCGATGGTCCCGGGATTAGTCTTACTCTTTGTTGCTTTGTGGTTTATTCTACGAGGCGATTTGTTGTATGTCTTACCATGTATCATTTCGTTCTTGTGTTTTTCAGTCATTTTAGTATTTCATGTTTTGGTGGTAAACTTTTCAGTATATTTATTTGAATAGGTGTGTTTTCGTAATGCAGAGAGCTCAAGTCTAGAGGGACAATGGGTGCCATTTTTCTATTTCCCTCTGCATCAGGATTTATCAAGGCTGTAAATATTTGACCGCTGATTTCCACCTATTGACATACATAAGAGATAAAAAATAGAAAGGAAGGCAATGATCAAGAATCGATACAATTATCCCACACCTCCCATCAGAGACACAAACACGAAATAACTGGACCCTAATAGAAACATCACTAGCAGAAAGCCATAAAATAAACAGCTACTTTCCCACAAAGTGGCCAAATGGTTATCCAAAACAATGTAAGCGACACACACACTTTCAAAGACGAACTATAACAAAAGTAAACCATATAAACCATGACAGAAGAACCGCCTTAGAACGGCCAGTGAAAAGTATTTCACTGGGTGGGGGAAGGGGCTTAAATCGATTTTACGTGGCCACAATCCTTGCCCTTACTTCTGCCGCGGTTTAGACACATAATTTGTTCAGTCCGCATGAAGGCTTTAGTGCCGTGTGGCGGCGGTAGAACGTCTCCCCGTACTTTACCATAGTGCAAATTATATTTTA
Source organism: Anodontia alba (assembly GCA_964016985.1). NCBI lineage: Eukaryota > Metazoa > Mollusca > Bivalvia > Lucinida > Lucinidae > Anodontia > Anodontia alba. The sequence continues at coordinate 9,691,292 of OZ024833.1, forward strand.
TTCCCTTTGGAATCATTGGGCCCATTGTGGAATCTTTGAAAATGGAGTTCTGCTCATGTATACGCTAGAGGGCGTAAGCAGTGTTGCAAACTTCATTACTGCTTATGAAGAGTCTCAATAAAACCGAGACTCCCATTTTCTTATCTGTAGTGTGTTCTTTGTTTCCAAAGGCAATCTTTTTGACGTTTATTTTACTACACTGCAGCTGGTATTAGTGCCGTGTGGCGGCGGTAGAACGTCTTCCCGTACTTTACCATAGTGCAGATTATATTTCATTCCCTTTGGAATCATTGGGCCCATTGTGGAATCTTTGAAAATGGAGTTCTGCTCATGTATACGCTAGGGGCGTAAGCAGTGTTGCAAACTTCATTACTGCTTATGAAGAGTCTCAATAAAACCGAGACTCCCATTTTCTTATCTGTAGTGCGTTCTTTGTTTCCAAAGGCAATCTTTTTGACGTTTATTCTAAACACATCAGTGCTACATCTCCGAGAACACAAAACAATCAACAAATTACAGAGATGAAACAACGATGAGGACTCGACAGCACGAAACAACTGAAATGCTAGAGTAAACGAAAACCAACAGTAAGACTCCGCTGGGCCCGACCAAAGATAGAGCCAAGTACCAACCAACATTACCAAAAACTAAATTTCAAGTAAGCCTTTACATTGGAACCATCATAGAAACAGAGGCCTAACCCGCCGGCGTGCAATTAAAGAGGGAAGCCAAGTTATTAACCGTGATTGGGTTAACAACCATGCATGCAGTCTGTCGTGTAACATTTATGTTGTACCCATTTTTTTTATATCGAAGAATGATTTTACGACATTGGGTACTGAAGTCATTGCAAGCAAAGTCCAAATCTTTGCTTCACGCGTTTTCCTTATCTCTGATCGTTCTTATGGATAATATAAACGTCTCTGTAACTACTAGAGTGAAGTCATTGCGTTTCCTAATAGTTATTGCAAATGTTGTTGCAGCATAGATAACAATGCAGATTCAATATGACAACTGTGTTATCAGAGATGAATCTAATAAACACCAGAGAACAGCGTATGACAAAAGTGATACCTCAGAATATATAGTCTAACGTGTGGTGCGCCAATCGAACACTCAAATCAGACTGCACATTTGCAGAGTCGGATCAGACCCTTCGTTGTCCGCATGAAGAAATGTTTCATCCTGGGCTATCCCAAATGCGCTCAGCGTAGATTCTGATCAGACTGTACGAATGTACAGAATGATATGAACCTTCGTTGAGCGAACATGTCCAAAGGTACGTTTTCTGACATTTCGCATTTGGTAAATATTGTACAAAGCAATTTGCAGACCTTTAGTTTCTGTTGTTCCGCAAGTAAGTTAATGGACTTTGTCTCCGCTTTCTGGACGTCCATCTCTAATTGTCTTTTCTTCTCCTGATGTTTCTTCTCTCTGGCAATCTTGGTACATGAAACAAATATTTAACAAGCGCATGTAAAAATGCTAATATCACATTGGCGGCCAGCAAAGGCTCATGCGAGCCTGCGCTAGACCCTTTGCTGTTCGCAGACCTATAGTAGAAACACTGAGAAAACTGCAGGCAAAACAGCACATGTCTGTAGCCCAAAAAGAGGACTGCTCCTGCACACTGGAAGAACCACTAACCGGAAAACCATAAGGTACTTTATTCGTGTATCAGCTCATTGCTACAAATAATTCAAGCGCATACATACTGATACGCTGGTGAATTGACAGGGTAATTCAGTGATTTCATTTTCGTTCTTGTATGTGTTCTTTGTTTCCAAGGACATCTTGATAATTTGATTTTAAAGATCACGATTTTGGTGAAACTGGGACACTTTATTAAACGAATAGAACATATGAATGCTACTTCCATTCATGACAACGTTAAAGCAATCGTTTGTTGTTTTATTTACTTTTTTTTTCGTTTTGTAATACACAAATATACATTTCATCCAATCCAAACACCCGCACAAATTTCTATCAGTTATATCTGTTTTCCGAGAAAGGCATAACAATTGTTGTGAGGTAGTGGCTAAACTTCAGACCTATCAGTTCTAAAATAAGTTATTGCTGGAAATAAACACGCTATAGTTTGGAGAGGGGAGAATTCCATCTTGTCTTACGCACTCTAATCTAAAACCATTAAGCCAGTTGCAGCAGCTTGCCGCCAGAAGGATTGATAAACCGAGAGACTGTCAGTATTTCCGTCATGTTCGCAGACAGGAATTGACTTTCCAGGGCCCAGTTGTTCAAAGCTAACGACGTCGTTAGTTAACGGTTCGTGATTCGTGATACGCAAATATGCTGAATTTTTTTGCTGAGAAAATGAGAGTAGCTTTTGCAGTGCACATTTTTTCAGCAAAAAATATCAGAATATTGTATATTGAATCCGCTAAAACAGTTGACAAAATGACCCTTAACGAGCTTGTTAAGCTAACGACACTTTGAACATCTGGGCCCTGGTGTATATATCTTTTTTTAAATTGTTCCTATAGAGTGGCTCTCAAGGATTTCAATTACAATGAGTTAAATAGATCCATGACTGAGTTATTTTCTTAGCGGGTGTAGACATGCCGCTTTAAAGACTTTGTGACCTGTATATTTTAGACAGGGCACGCTTTTCTTATCAGGCTATACTGAGACAATGTCCGCACTATCTAGACTATATATCGAGGGTTGAGCGCAAGACTGGCGTAAGTCAGATGGTTGTTTTTGCCCAAACCTAATCTCCTCACCATGAAGGCGTTATAAAAATTACAACATTTCTTTCTGTAAACAATGAAAATTTAGGTGCCATTGCTCGTATGAGCAATGGCACCTAAATTTGCATTGTTTACAAAGGGGTCCAAGTTGCCCCTAAACAAGGGTTTCAAAAATATGTTTGAGTTACCAGTCTTGCGCTCAACCCTCGATATGTTTAATTTCAAATAGAACAATTGTCTTTAAATACATGCATACGATACTTCTAAGTAGGTCTTAATACTTTGTGATTCTTTGAAACATTCTATAGCACCAAATGATCGGTAAGTAGATAGCTATGGTAGTGATTAGTCTGTACTGTTTCGCGGCATAATCGCACATAAACTATACCCCGAGGACACCTTTTATTTTACCTATCTCGGCACAAAGTGTGCGGATGGTTCTGGACACACTGTTTTCAGTCGAATTTCAATGGCTCGAACATCTTTGGGACCACAGAAAATTGTTCGAGACATGGGTAGTTCGAACCACTGAGGGTTAATCAAGGTGCCAGGTCAGGAAGCAAATAGCGATAATTTAGGGAATTTTTCTCGATTTTCTACACAATAATTGTATGTTGAGTGTACTCATTAGAATCGCCTCGATAAGGCGATTCTAATGAGTACACACAACATACAATTCCATGATAAAATAAAACAAAATCACTAAATATTTGTTTTCTTGAGCTATTGGAAGGATTTTATAGGAACTGAAAAACGAGTTCGAATCATCCACGGTAAACGAGCCATCCGGGTACGAGCCATTGAGGTTATACTGTAGTATATATATATATATATATATATATATATATATATATATATATATATATATATATACCATAATGGGGTTAATACGAATGTATGGATTATAACTTTGAAAATATTATATTTGAGCCAGCGCACGACAAATCCTACCAAAAGACCTTTCTGACCAGCGAAGACTCAAGACTGGACTGTACAGCTGTGGCAAGGGGTTATCGTTTTTCCCTCTTAGGATAGCAGGGAGGCTGTATAAGACACGTGTGATCAGCAAAGACTGATTGATAAGACTGGGTCTGACTTGGGACTACTCGTAAAGGATGCCGGCCTCGGTGGCTCAGTTGGATGCGCCGTCCGACTGGAGACCAGGAGGTCGCGGGTTCAACCCCGTCGAGGTCGACAACATTCTTTCGTGGAGATTGATCATGAAATATTTTCTACGGTCATTCTCTCCCTTCCGCTGATTCAAGAAGGGCAGTTGTCAGTTTCTGGCGAAAGAATGTGCACAATACTGGTTAACCGCTTAGAGGACTATGCCTGTCCAGTAAATGTGTGGTTAGGTAAACTGACCGCGCTCGACATGACCCCATTGGGTTGACTGGGCCGTAAAACCTCAACACAAACTCGTAAAGGAAAATATTTGCTCCCTTTGGGAACAAACTCTTTCCTTTCAGAGTAGCCTCCATTATTGAACCTACTGTACTAAGGAAGTAAACTCCCGCTTTAATCTATTTAAGCCTAGCGTCCTATGAAAGGGACAATGGCAAACAGTGTAGACCCAGATGAGACGCCGCAGAACGCGGCGTCTGATCAGGGTCTACACTGTTTGCATTAAGTATAGGATTTTCTGTAAAATCATGGACATCAGAAAACTAATCAGACAACCCTTCTATTAGAAATGGACCGTTCCAAAGAGTTAGGTAGACGAGTCCACTCTACATAAATGGGTTAAAGTTTGTCTCTCTTCGAAACAATGGCAGCAGGCTCTTCTGGTGCATTATGCCCCTTACGACAAATTGATTCGTGGCAAATTATTTGTATCTTCCTATTAATTATGCCCCCGCCTATTCGAAGAATAGCGGATGGGCATTAAGCATTACCCCTGTCCGTCCCGTACGTCTGTCCGTCTGTCCGTCCGTACGTCCCACTTCGTGTCCGGGCCATAACTCCCAAACCGTATGGAATATATTCATGAAACTTCACAGGTGCATACATCACATTGAGACGATGTGTCATGAACAAGGAAGACAACTCTTGCTTTTTTTGGTTTTTGAATTATTTCCGCTTGACTTAGTTCCATATAGTTAACCGTGTCCGGGCCATAACTCCTAAACCGTATGGAATATATTCATGAAACTTTACAGGTGCATGCATTCCGCTTGACTTAGTTCCATATAGTGAACTGTATCCGCGCCATAACTCCTAAACCGTACGAAATATATTCATGAAACTTTACCAGTGCCTGCATCACTCTGAGAAGATGTGTCATGAACAAGGAAGACAACTCTTGCATTTTTGTTTTTTGAATTATTTCCGCTTGACTTAGTTCCATACAGTTAACTGTATCCGGGCCATAACTCCTAAACCGTATGAAATATATTCATGAAACTTTACCAGTGCCTGCATCACACTGAGAAGATGTGTCATGAACTAGGAAGACAACTCTTGCATTTTTGGTTTTTGAATTATTTCCGCTTGACTTAGTTCCATACAGTTAACTGTGTCCGGGCCATAACTCCTAAACCGTATGAAATATATTTATGAAACTTTACCAGTGCATGCATCACACTGAGACGATGTGTCATGAACAAGGAAGACAACTCTTGCATTTTTGTTTTTGAATTATCTTCCCTTGACTTAGTTCCATATAGTAAACCGTGTCCGGACCATAGCTCCTAAACCATATGGAATATATTCATGAAACTTTATGGGCGCATGCATCACATTGAGACAATGTGTCATAAACAAGGAAGACAACTCTTGCATTTTTTGTTTTTGAATTATCTTTCCTTGACTTAGTTCCATATAGTAAACCGTGTCCGGGCCATAACTCCTAAACCGTATGGAATATATTCATGAAACTATACAGGTGCATGCATCACATTCAGACGATGTGTCATGAACAAGGAAGACAACTCTGGCATTTTTGGTTTTTGATTTATTTCCCCTTGACTTAGTTCCATATAGTAAACCGTGTCGGGGCCATAACTCCTAAACCGTATGGAATATATTCATGAAACTATACAGGTGCATGCATCACATTCAGACGATGTGTCATGAACAAGGAAGACAACTCTCTGCCATTTTTGGTGTTTGATTTATTTCCCTTTGACTTAGTTCCATATAGTTAACCGTGTCCGGGCCATAACTCCTAAACCATATGGAATATATTCATGAAACTTTACAGGTGCATGCATCACATTGAGACGATGTGTCATGAACAAGGAAGATAACTCTTGCGGTTTTCGTTTTTGAATTATCTTCCCTTGACTTAGTTCCATATAGTAAACTGTGTCCAGGCCTTAATAATAACTTCATGGTATACCTGATACAATTACATATAAACCCTTTTTCTGAATGGCATTTGGCGGGGGCATCCGTGTCCTATGGACACTTTTTCTAGTTAAATTGAGGTTTAACACGCTACCTTCCTTAGTTTCACTGACTGTCTGTCATCCTCTCTGCTTGCCTCAACACAGGCTCTGTGCTGCCGATCTGTATCTGCTCTGTGCTCGTCACTTGCTGTCTTCTCCTTGTCCCAAGCAATAGCATTCTTTAATTTCTTCTTCCAGTATTTTCTTTCCCATTCACCCCTCTTTACCATCAAAGCAAGGATTTTTTCATCCTGCGAAATGTGACACATATTTAAAATGTCATGTCTAAGATATTACTTTCAGAACACGTTTGAACACTTATAATAATAAAGTCATTCTACATGTATGCATCTCCTTCCATGCTCTCTCTCTCTCTCTCTCTCTCTCTCTCTATATATATATATATATATATATATATATATATATATATATATATATATATATATATATATACATATATATATATATATATATATATAGCGCGCGCGATCTATGAAAACGATCCTGTATATCTGTAGACCTGAGGACAACTCTTGAATGAGACAAATATACTAGACAATGGCTTGACAGAAAATTTTCATATTGCTGTTCAAAGTCTTTGACCTTGCATATATGCTTGTTTGCACACCAACACCATATGGGCCGCACCATGCAAAAACCTGTCTCCGGACATATGCGGACAGCGAAAACCCAGATCAGCCTGCGCATCCGCGCAGTCTAATCAGGGCTTTCGCTGGTCATTTACAGAATCATCGGTTACTATAGAATGTATAAATGAAGAACAAAGGTCTGGAAGAGAGCTTGCGTATGCACAGAATGCTCGAAGGCACATTATCGCTTGACGCAGCCCATATGTAAGTTTTTACAAAATCATTTCTTGGAAAACTTTGCCGCATAATCGGGCCGCAATGCATAGTTTGAACAACACCATTCGTTGCGTCACGCTTTGACCTTAGTGCTCATAACCTTACAAATTTATTTTTGTGCTGTTCATTGGAAACGATTTGTATAAAACTCATATCCTCATACGTAGTTCATTCATATTTGTGTAATGTATGTACATTGAATTTTTCGCATAAATGTTGTTCAACCCTTCAACTGCCAATAACAACAATTGTCGACTGCTTTGTAACCTGCTTGTGAATTTTAAAAGTCATTTCTGCAAACAGTGTGGACCCAGATCAGACTTTCTGATCTGGGTCCACACTGTTTGCCTGTATGCCAAAATAGGTTTGATAAATTTGCAAGAATATTCAGCAGAAGACATAAACAGACGACATTTTCAGATGCAGGTTTTCTTGGCGTTTAAAGGGTTAAACAAGGATCATCTACACGTTGAATATTGCATAATGCGTTTTAGTGGCATTTTGCTTTATTCAATACATGTACCTCTCACGAACACTCTCCGTCAAACCGACTTTCCAGTTTCCTATTTGTTTAATTTAACGTGGACTCGTTATCTGGAACTCAAAGGGACCATAATTTTCAATTTGAGATAACAGTCGTTTGAGATAACAGGAGGTGAAATGTAAATAATATATAAAGCATAACTAAATCAATATTATTAAAGGTTTAGTTTGACATGCAGTAGTTTAAGTTATCAGTGTTTGAGATAGCGAGAATCAAGTGTATTGAAAATATTGTTGAAAAGAGGAGAAATTACTTCTTAGGAGCAATATCTTCTCTTTTCCACAATATTTTGTTACCTGTTGTTAGATTTCCATTTTAAATAGGGACCAGAAGCGATTATTCGAGATGAGCTAAGTCGAGATAATGATAGTCGACTGTATACTTTGTCCGTTTATTTATTTATTTATTCATTTGTTTATTTATTTATTTATTTATTCCAAAGCATCAGCTTTCTACAAAAGTGAGACCTCGATAGCAGACGCATTGCTCACGCTTGTCTAAAAGTTGTCGTATTAGTGGGATGGTCCTAATATTTAATGTAGAGTATGGTAAATGTTCTAAATGTCTGGCCTAAAGTTTGCTTTTTATGCAGTTGTTTCTTAAAATACCTAGTGGGATAGCAAACAATGTAGGCCCTGATCTGGGTTCACACTGTTTGCATATGCCATTTTGTCAGAAACTGTTGTACTATCTTAAGACATTTACCATAGTAGGAAAGAAAACGTTTGGGAATGACAAAAGCTGGGCACAATAGTTGAGTGGTCTTGATTTCCAGTGGTCTTAATAGCAGAAGTTTACCATTACGAAAACACGCCTATTCAAATATATTGAAAATTTTACAACCAAAAAAAAGGAAAATCTTCAGATAAAACATTCTGATATTTTTTATTCAAATTTCAAGTCAAAATATAGATTGTGGGTACTCGTTAGGACCGCCTCACCGAGGCGGTTCTAACGAGTACCCACATTCTATGTATTTTAGCAAAATAAGAAACATAATGTATACCCCTGTAAATCCCAGTTTTACTATATAAAAGTGGAGTTTAAGGGGGTCAAAATTATATAGGCGTGTTTTCGTGATGCTATATATATATATATATATATATATATATATATATATATATATATATATATATATATATATATGTATAAAGAACATCTAAATGTCGTCCGCTGCATTTGTGATTAGCGATTTAAGAGTTACCATTTGTCCATCGTGAATCCCAGTCATCACATACACATTTGTGGACCAGGCCATCGCAGTAACGATAGGCCTACAGGTGACACATGGAAACGATATTAATGCATGCATACAGACCATCTATGACATCACTGATAACACGTGACAGGCCCAGGCACTGCTGTTTTCAATACAGTACAAAGATGTTAACATAGTTTTGCATATCAATATTGCACACAACAATACATGTATGCATGCTGTCACCACAGGACACTGTTTGATTTATGTTCTGTATGAGTTGTATTTTTTCTTTATTTATGATCGTTTTTATGGTTTTTGTTGCTTTGTGTTTCTCTGTTGCTGAGTAAAACTGGATTAAGCATCTCAGTAGCTTTCCTGTTGACCTTTTCAAGGCGCAGCTACATGTATGTTGTGGGAAGGCCCAGATCAGCTTGCGAACTCAAACTGGCTGATCTGTGCCTCTGCTGTTTGACAATGCATATGACAATGTCTCATGGTTATATTGGCAGCAGCTGGGGCCGGGGTCGGACGGTGCATTCGAACTTGGCCCTCGCTGTGCGCCTAATGACATGATAAGCTTTGATGTATGATATAGCTGGTAAATATATGCATACTTTTTGTATAGATTAATAAATAGCTAGTTGATTTCCGATATTAGTTTATGAGGCATATTATAGATAGGAAATGTAGTTCTTATAGCCTTAACTACTTCCTTTCATTTCGTTTCGGTAAGGTAGTAGAAACGGCTAATGTTATATAGAAATGCAGGAGAAAGCAGATATATAAACAAACATACACGGTTACATGTGTGTACAAGTATGTGTGTGTGTGTGTGTGTGTGTGTGTGTGTGTGTGTTTGTGTGTGTGTGTGTGTGTGTGTGTGTGTGTGTATGTGTGTATGTACTGGCACGTGTATTGCATGCCTTTATAAAGCGTTTAACATGATTTGGCCGTCTGGTTCTAACATGTTTCTTTGTCCGTCGACAAAAGTGACGATAAAGTACCAACAGCTGTATCTAACATTTTATTTCATCACCAACTGTTATATGGTATGTTAGGACGTATAGATTAATTTGCTGAAATTGGTAGTTAGTCTCCCAATGAAGATTATATTGACAAATAAACCGAGATATTACTTCTGATAGGGATGGAGGTTGCTTAAAAAACATTTTCAGGACCTCCATCCTGATCTGGAAATTTGGTCAATATTCCGAAATGGTTGATACTATCTCCAGTTGAAATTGTTTACTCTGTAGATGTTTAGTTAAAGCTAGATTATGTATTTTCATATGACTCTCTTGCTGTATACTTTGTATACCAGAGAATAATAAAAATTTTGACTTTGACTTTGACTTTGAAAAAAAAAGTTCATTTGTTTGTGCGATTGTGTTTTCATATGTGACGTTTGTTTTGTCATTATTTGTTCCTAATCTTTTTTTTTTTTTTTTTTTTTTTTTTTGCCTAGGAAGGGCTATGCATCGTAATTATAGTATTCCATGGGTACCTGAATTTATTTATTTTTTATTCAGTGGACTTAAGTTTGCAAGATAATTTAAAGGGACTTGCTGCACTTGGTAGATTTTCCACCCTTATTTGCAAGGCAGACAATTTTTGTGACTTCATGTTTGTTTTCCCGAACATCAAATCGCTACTTAAAAGGGCGTACTGTAAAAGGAAAGCTGTTCGCAAGAAGAGTAAATTCACTCTTTTTAGAGTAAACCCCTTTTCAGAATTGAATTAACCCATTGTAGACTGAATAGACTCTCCCACACTATATATTGGAAGAGTCCAATTTCAATTTTAGATACGCCCGGCTATGAGATTTACATATTCCTAGAGGAAAATAGCTATTTTTTTTTTTTTTTTTTTTTTTTTTTTTGCAAACTGTGGAGACCATGATCAGACGCCGCGTTATGCGGCGTCTGATCTGGGTCTGCACTATTTGCAATTACCCTTTTACGGGTCTCCCGACTACAATGGGTTAAAACTATGCTGACACACTGAGGTTATTCCCTTTAAAGACTGTATCAATTTCTCTTAGATCGTTTAACCAAAGTACGAGTATCTTTTGAAATATTTGACGCGTTCCGTTTGTCATGGATAAAAGACTATGCTCTTCATTACACTAATACCTAAAAGATAGTACATTAGGATGTTAACCTATAAGAAAGTGGTGGCTGCCCGAAGGGTGTAAGAGCCAATGGACTGACAAGCAAACACAACATCACGAAAACACTCCTATATAATTTTGACACCCTAATACCCCACTTTTATATAGTTAAACTGGGGTTTACAGGGGTATACATTATTTTTTCTTATTTCTGCACAAAAACATAGATTGTGGGTACTCGTTAGAACCGCCTCGCCGAGGCGGATCTAATGAGTACCAACAATCTATGTTTTGAGCAGAAATATGAAAAATTATCAGAATTTTTATCTGAAAACTTTCAGCTTTTGGTGGAGAAATATTCAATATACTAGAATAGGCGTGTTTTCATAATGACGTCCCATTTTTGTACCAAAGGTAAAGTTCTACCTTACCCGAAATATTCGGACAGCATACGTCCTTACCCTACTTGTCAAGAAACGTAAGTGAATCCATTTTAATACCTTTTGGTGCAGTATAAAATACTGCAGGATGCGTATCAGACAGTGTAGACCATGAACAGAAGTAGCGTTAGATTTGTTGATTTGAAACTACAATGTTTCTCAGGCTTCTCTGTCCGAAATACTTATTTCACCCACCCAACCCGTACAACCCCATCCACAACACACACACACACACACACACGCGCATGCATGCACGCAAGCACGCATACACACATCGAGAACTGGTTAGATATAAGTACTTGTGGTGTAACATTAAACTTCACCAAGTCTTCATCTTTACTGAGTGCTCTCTTCAACTTGCTGTCCGTAATTGGCCTAGGAGTTGTTATGTTATTCTTTTCTGGTAAGTGAATGTCAGAATATACGGACCGGGTCTCGTGATACATCTTGGTTTGATGCTCAACTGAATAAAAATAAATAAAATAAATGAAGTAGAAAATGAAAACAAAATGGTGTTGTGTGATAGGGTAACATTAAACTTTTTAATTTTAGAAGAAAATAATCTCTTTTCCGTGCTTGTGATGAGAAACAATACTTTTTACTTCTGAAGATCATAACATTATGCCTTAAGTTTTTGTAGAAAATATATGATGCTCTTTTCATTATTCCTGCTGATATCTTTATTTGGGTGAGTATTTAACCCTTCCCTTGCTGAAATAATTAAGATGCCACGCCTACTTCTAATTTCCAGCCAATCTAATTACTTGAACCGGGTTTTTGATAGAAATTCACATATTTAATGACAGTGCAGATCCAGATCAGTTGGCTTCTTCAGAAGCCAACTGATCTGGATCTACACTGTTTGCTAAGACAGGGCATGTTATGTTCAGCAAGAGATGGGTTAACAATACAAACGAGCTGATTGTGTATCGATGGGTATAAAGTGCGCTCACTCTGTTGAAGAATTGTTTCAGTTGTGGTTCATCATTTGGCCCTCGTCGGGTGGAATAGTGTCCTCGAGTATGCGAAAAATATACGGATTCACATCATCTTGCACATTTTGCGCATACTCGATACATCCTATAGTAGCTAATGATTCTGATTGCGGACAGCGAAGGCCTTGATCAGACTGTGCATCCCCCAGATCAGACAGCGTGGATGCGAAGGCTGATCTGGGCCTTGGCTGCCTGCATATGCCGAAGACACGTTTTCGCATGGCGCGTCCCATTTCATCAATTTATATATTTTTCCAGTCCTAGTATAGGATAAATATTGAAAATTGCTGTAAATGATAGTGAGAGTATTGTGGATGCATGTACAATATTAACCCATTGTAGTCGGGAGACGCGTAAAAGGGTAATTGGCAAACAGTGCAGACCCAGATCAGACGCCGCAGAACGCGGCGTCTGATCAGGGACTCCACTATTGATTTTTCTCTAGGAATATGTAAATCTCACAACCGGACGTACCTAAACTTGAAATTGGACTCTTCCAATATATAATGTGGGAGAGTCTATTCAGTATACAATGGGTTAAAGAAGATGCATTTCCCAACACTTTCAAGAAAATGTGCCAATAGTGGTGAATAGTATCCCCCTACCGGAGGCATCCGACGTTTGACGGAATTGGCTTATCGTATGCTAAAGTAATGGATAGCACTTCTTTACAGAGAAATTCTCATAATAATTTTATTATAGTTAAAAGCACTGTAGAATTATCTTCTATAATAATCAAACACAATGAAAATTAAATATAAACAATGAAATAGCGGAATACGTACTTTTATTTGATCTCTCAGCAATTTATCCTACATAAGGATTGCATATATAAAGATAACAGTTACTAAAATACCTTCATTCCAAACCATTAAATGTCTTCAGTTTTTGGAATACGATACTTCTACACTAATAATGAATTATTGTTTTTTGACTTGAAATAGGCCTATCTGCTTTCAAACCTTTTTGATTGCCAATGGACAATGACGACTTGATTATATCATACTTTTGCTGGCCCAATACACAACAGTAATCTAGGTCAAACATACAATGTATATACAGTATAACCTCGATGGCTCGAACACGGATGGCTCGTATACCGTGGATGATTCGAACTCGTTTTTTTTGTGTCCCTAGGAAATTCTTTCGATAGCTTAAGAAAACAAATATTTTGGGATTTTAAGGGAATTTTTTCTTATTTTATCATGAAAATATATGTTGCGTGTACTCATTAGAATCGCCTCATCGAGGCGATTCTAATGAGTACACTCAACATACCATTATTTTATAGAAGATGGAAAAGACATTCCTGGACTATTTTCATTTGCCTTCTGACCTTGCGCTATGATTAACCCTCAGTGGCTCGAACTACCCATGTCTCGAACAAATTTCCATGGTCCAAAAAAGGTTCGAGCCATTGAAGTTCGACTGTATTTTCTACCCAAGTCCTGCTTATAAGAGGCACTTTTACACCTGTATATGTCTATGTATAATACACCTTTACAAACAGAAACCCACTCTATGAAATATCCGGTATATGCATTTGCACAGTCTGATCAGGGTCTAAGCTCTTCTCTAGTACAATGTTTAAAATCAATAAATTATGTTGGCGAGCAGAGTAGAATCTGATTAGATGCACAGGCTGATCTGAGTCATATTTAAATCGCATATGACGAGGCCATTCTTTCAGCTATATGATTGAGCCAGCGCACGATAAAGCCTACAATAAGACCAGTGTGACCAGTGAAGACTCAGATCAGACTGCACATTGGTGCAGTCTGATCAGACTCTTTGCTGATCGGGTATGCCTTCTACAGTCTCCAGGCTATAAAAAGAGGGATAAACGAGAACCCTTGCCATACTGAGTGGCTGCACAAGCTGTTCTTAGTTTTTGCTAGTCACACAGGTCATATTGTACGTTTTGTCGAAAGCCGAGCAAACAGTGATGTGCATGATAACTCGTATTTGGCAATTTGTTTACTTTCTAGGTCTTGTTTTAGCTGGGTGTAAAAATTGTGTTTAATTCCTTAATATCTGATGGAATCATCTTCCAGTGGGAACACAATGTTGAAACAACGTCGATTCAACGTTGATTCAACGTCTTGACGTTGAATTGATTCAACGTCTTGACGTTGAATTAACGTTGAATCGACGTTGTTTCAACGTTGTGTGCCTGCTTGACTACCTCTCTCTTTGCACATATTCGTTTCCGTTTTAAGGGGTGTGCGATTTGTTTTTAGTATAATCGTTTATTAGAGAGAAATCCTAGTTATTAATGCAGCGTGGATCCTGATTTCGATGCCGCGTTTTATGGGTCTGATCTTGGTATATACTGTTAACCAATGTCCCTTTTGTGGTACATAAATGGCAAAGTGGGGGCTGCATTTGACATTATTGAGGATTTGCATTGCATGAGTCTAACTAAACCCTTAAAGCGCTTATCATAACTCCAGCCCAACCCGTGACAAAACCAACAAAATGACATGTGCGCCCAGCGAAGACTCAGATCAGCTTGGGAATCCATCCACTCTGATCAGAAACTTCGCGTCCGTATGAAAAAAAAAAGCTTAGGTCCTTAGCTACCAATTGAGCGCACAGCAAAGACTCTGATCAGACTGGGCGGATGCACAGGCTGATCTGAGTCTTCGCTGGGCGTACATCCATTTATTGGTTTAGTGACGAGGTGGTTCATTAAATTTTGTTTTGCTTCAGAGAAAGTAAGATTTGAAAATCCATATAAATCGTCTGCTCGGCAGACGAGTCACATGAATTGTCTTCTTTTCCATTAAAAAAATAAATTCAAATTTTGAATTTCGTCTGATACAAATGCTTTAAGGGTTTAATTATTGGGGTCAGGTAACGTACCTTCAGACATGTGCGCTCTGACAAGATTGAGATCAGCCTGCGCATTCGCGCAAATCAGATCCTTTATTAGGCGCGCTTGGATAGCCAAGGAGGCAGAGTTCCTTCATGAGGACAACAGAATTTCTGATCCGGCCCCGAGGTCATAATTTTTTTTTTTATGCTAAACTCAGCTGAGCATGAAATTTGTCCTGCTAATAAATCTCAAATTACGAACAACTGCAAATTATTTCTCGCTAAGCATTGCTGAGCATGAAAATTTCTCTGCTAATAAATATGAAAATGCCAACTATTGTTGGCATTTTCATATTTATTACATGTAGCAGGGAAAAGTTCCTGCTCAGTTGAGTTGAGCATGAAAAACTTTTATAACCTCGGTGCCAGACTGCGCTGATTCGTACGCAGGCTTATTTGAGTCTTCGTTGCACATGCCGGACAGTACGTCTTTTCATGTTGCCGCTCAAACAGACAAGTCATTTCGTTCAGCTTTGTCCTTTTAACGACATAAAAGTCTGGTAAGAGATTGGGCACAATAAAACCTAGAACAAATATACACTGTTAATAAATGGGTTGACTGGGCCGTTAAACCTCAATACAAACAAACAAACAAAACAGTATTAATAAACGACAGACATGCAGCTGCCCAATAGGGGAATTTAGCACTGGCTAATTGATCTGATTCATATAGGTGATATCCATCCAAACATTCTATTACCCTCAGAAGGCCTCTCTATCACTCCCTGCTGGAATATCATCGTAATCACTTCCTTTGGTCCCTTTTTACCATAGCACCTAGGTTTGGGGTAGTAAATTAGTTAATGAATGGTACCACTTTTGGTCTCAATTTAGTCATATTATTTTATGAATGGAAATAGAGTCTTATTTAAAGAACATTCATTTTTAATGGTGCATATCCCTGTTTGAAAAGTTCCACTTGTACCTGGTGGTTTTAGAGCTGCATGTACGTCCTTCTATAAAATATGTCAAAGTTCAACATACATGTACATATTTAATACATGGGTCGAGCCATGCGATAACGTGTCTTCGGGCATAAGCGAACAGCGAAGGCCCAGATCAGCCTGCGCATTCGCGCAGTCTGATCAGGACCTTCACTGACCGCCTATACAGTCGAACTTCAATGGCTCGAACATCTTTTGCCATAGAAAATTGTTCGAGACATGGTTAGTTCGAACCACTGAAGGTTAATCATGGTGCCAGGTCAGGAAGCAAATAGCTATAATTTAGGGATCTTTTTTCTCGATTTTCTACACAGTAATTGTATATTGAGTGTACTCATTAGAATCGCCTCGACGAGGCGATTCTAATGAGTACACACAACATACAATTTCATGATACAATAAGAAAATTTCCCTGAATATTTGTTTTCTTGAGCTATCGGAAGAATTTCGCAGAGACTCAAGAACATGTTCGAATTAGCCATGGTAAACGAGCCATCGGTGTTCGAGCTATTGTGGTTTGACTGTATACATGTATGTAGAATCATTCGGTACTGTAGGACATAATGAAATGTAGCAGAGATCCTGATCAGATAGTTACGAAAGACCGGTAGTGACATTTCAACTTCATTAATTCAAGGTTACAACTTCACGAATTCACGATTTCAACTTCACGAATTCCCGAATTCAACTTCATGAATTCAACTTCACGAATTCAACTTCACGAGTTCACGAATTCAACTTCACAAACTCACGAATTCCACTTCACGAATTCAACTTCACGAATTCCACTTCACGAATTCACGAATTCACGAATTCAACTTCACGAATTCAACAGCTGAATTCGTGAAGTTGAATTCGTGAAGTTGAATTCGTGAATTTCGCGAAGCTGAATTCGTGAAGTTGAATTCGTGAATTCGTGAAGTTGAATTCGTGAAGTTGAATTCTTAATTCGTGAAGTTGAATTCGTGAATTCGTGAAGTTGAATTCGTGAAGTTGAAATCGTGAATTCGTGAAGTTGAAATCGCAAATTCGTGAAGTTGAAATCGTGAATTCGTGAAGCTGAATTCGTGAATTCGTGAAGTTGAATTCGTGAAGTTGAAATCGTGAATTCGTAAAGTTGAAATCGCGAATTCGTGAAGTTGAAATCGTGAATTCGTGAAGTTGAAACCTTGAATTAATGTAGTTGAAATGTCACTGCCGGTCTTTCGTAGATGGTATATCTCTGCTGACTGATCTGGATTTTTACTGTTTACATTTACCCTAAGCCCCTTTTTTTCTCTTGTCGCGGATTATATGAATAGCATTACGAAACTCCCTTGACTCAAAGGGCTGATGCAGTTGGTACGATTGCTTTTAGCTCTTTCGGTGCCAAATTTCAGAGGACATTTGTCGTCTGCTTTTTTTTATTTTAACAAACTATCGCTTGGAAAGACGTTTATATGTAAAGATGATAGACTGAATGTCAAACAGCGTTGATCCAGATGAGACGGCTCATTGAGCCGTCTCATCTGGATCTATGCTATTTGCAAAAGGCTATTATTATAGCCTGTGGCAGCGAAAGAGTTAAGCATGATTCAATTAGCATAAGGCGTAAAAAAAAAGCTGTGTTTCCGCTAACCCGACCGACCTTGTTTCAAACACCCGACTGCTATTTTTTTATCAATAAAAATGCAATTTAAGAAATAAAGCACCGACCCTCAACAAAATATTACCTTTATTTTCATAAAATTACAGGTCCGACCCTGTTCTTTTCTGGAGAAAAAATAGTAAAAGAAAAAAAAAGAAAAAGTTTCTCCTACCTACTGACCAATTTTTTTCAGCATGTTAGCGGAAACACAGTTATTCTTTTAGGCCTACTAACAAACAAATCTTAACCCTTAGTATGCTGATGATAGCAAATGCAGACAACAAATGATACGTATCGTTATGTTTTCTAAAATAAATAATAGGAGTTGCCAATTCATGCGATTCTCATTTGATGGGTCAAATTACATGTAAAGTCATATTTACTTAAAATATGTCAAAAAGCGTAATGTCTAAAATTCTATAATTTGTTTATACATAAGTTTAGCGTATAACGACTGATAAGTGAGAAACATTTTTGATGTCAAAGGTTTTTCCATAATAAGAAGAATACACTTATTGACCGCCGCGCGAATCGCGCCGGTCTCTTAATTTACATATTGTAGACTATTCGATTAGCTCACTAAGGACGTTTTCTATTTGCCGGGACGTCGGTTTGTGACGATCCCGGCAAATATAAAAAAAAATCTTATTACAAAGTGTGTTATAAGCAGGTTAATGTCTATTTTATTTTCATTTCAATCAAGAAATTTCATAAAGCCTAATAAAAGCAAACATTTACTCTTTCGGTGCTAAATTTCAGACAACATTTGTCGTCTGCTTTTCTTTTTTAACAAAGTATCCCTTGAAAAGAAGTTTATATGTAAAGTTGAAAGACTGAATGTCAAACAGCACGGATCCAGATGAGACGGTCTCATCTGCATCTATGCTGTTTGCAAAAGCCTATTACATGTATAATAGCCTGTGGCTGTGGAAGTTAAAGAATCATATTGTTGTTCGAGTTTACCCGTTACATTGAACATTTATTAAACTTTAGCATACCCTTGTCCCATATCTCTATGTAAACATGGACAAAGTTTGCGCCGGTACTTATTTTTCGCTGCTACCCTCGTTTTTCACCGGTTTTAGATTCCTATTAACCGTGATCACGTGCCTATCACTTGATGGCGGGTCATGTAAAAAACAAATGTTTGTTTAGTGTTATTTATTCGATGAATGTTTTCAGTCTGATGTTTTTTTGTTTTTTTTTTGTTGTTTTTTTTTATTTGTTTTTTTGGGTTTTTTTTTTAATAATTTATGAAGTATGAGCCTTGGCTCTGGAGGTCCAGAGAAGCACTAGGGTAGGCCTACTCCTTTCCCTACCCCACCCACATAATATACCCGAAAGCGTAAATAGTCGCGAATAACAGGATACGGGATGTTTAATTCCGCCTGACTTTTTCGTCAAAATCAGGCATTGCAAACTTTTGCTCTGCATTAAGCTGAGCGGTATCCTTTGGAAAGTCATTATGTTTTTTATATCATGTCAAGGATTCATATCCGTCATTAACATATTTCAGAAAATAAAAACGTCTTCCTGAGTATATGGGCTCAGCAAATACTGTACTCACCCTAGGTATTCGGATACCTCCACACCATATTTGTTCTAAACTTAGAACAAGTACAACTTACCACCCCTCGTTGTGTCTAAAAATTGCTGGATGAGTGGCAAACAGCGTAGACCCTGATGAGACGCCGCGTCCTGCGGCGTCTCATCTGGGTCTATGCTGTTTGCTCAGGCCTGTTGTCCGAATACTTACGGTATATACGGTAAGAAAGTAGATATTGTATACTTAAGCTGTACGCATTTCATTATATGAATCACACCGTGACCAAACGTACCTTCTGACATGTGCGCCCAAGGAAGACTCAAATCAGCCTGCGCATCCACGAAGTCTGATATGTAAGAGTCCCTATTGTCCGCATGAAAACACTTTGAATCATAAGCTACGCAAACCGCATCCATTGATGATTCTGATCAGACTGCGCCGGCTGATCTGAATCTTTCTTTGCGAACAAATCCGAAGCATCACGAAAACATCCCTATATAATTTTGACCCCTTTAAACCCCACTTTTATATAGTAAAACTGGAAATTACAGGGGTATACATTATTTTTCTTATTTCTGCTCATAGATTGTGGGTACTCTTTAGAACCGCATCGGCGAGGCGGTTCTAACGAGTACCCACAATCTATGTTTTGAGCAGAAATATGAAAAATATCAAAAAAAAAATTATCTGAAAATTTTCATTTTTTTGGTGGTAAAATTTCCAATATATTTGAATAGGCATGTTTTCGTAATGGTACGTTTTCTGACGTTTCACCTCATATGAAATGAATCCGTCATGGATCTATTGCTCCTTTGTTTTTGTTTGTGTTGAGGTTTTACGGCCCAGTCAACCCATTGGGGTCACGTCGAGCGCGGTCAGTTTACCTAACCACACGTTTACTGGGCAGGCTTAGTCCTCCAAGCGGTTAACCAGTAATATGTACATTCTTTCGCCAGAAACTGACAACTGCCCTTTTTGAATCAGCGGAAGAGAGAGAATGACCGTAGAAAATATTTCGTGATCTATTTCCACGAAAGAATGTTGCCGACCTCGGCGGGGATCGAACCCGCGACCTCCTGGTCTTCAGTCGGACGCGCATCCAACTGAGCCACCGAGGCCGGCGGCTCCTTTGGCAAAGGCGTTTGCTTAAACAAAGCAAAATGTAAAGGGGGCAGCCGTACCACGATGCTAGAATACAGATAGGACTTCATATGAAGCGAGAAACCGCAAAGCCTTACTTTGAAAGTTCAGCAAAAGAACCGTCGCCTTAGAACACCCAGAAGAAAACAAAATGAGGGCGCTGTTGGTGGGTGGGGGATGCAGGGGAGTGGGAAGTTGGGTTTTACTACCGACCATTTCAAGGTGTTTTGGTTTTTTGTTGTTGTTGTTGTTGTTGTTGTTTTTTTTGTTTTTTTGTTTTGTTTTTTTCTGGTGTTATTGGTTCATTGCATTACGACAACACGCCTATTCAACTGTATGGAAAATTTCAACTCCAAAAACACAATTTTCAGATGAAAGAAAAACTGATATTTTTTTCATATTTCTACTCAAAACATCAATGAGGCGGTTCTAACGAGTACCCACAATCTATTTTTTCGAGCAGAAATAAGAAAAAAAGTAATGTATACCCTGTAAACCCAAGTTTTACTATACAAAAGTGGGGTTTAAAGGGGGTCAAAATTATATGGATTATATGCATGTTTTCGTAATGGTGTGGCCATGTGGCTACTCGCCATGGAGCTTATACATATTTTATCCTGTTTGTCGTCTCCTTGTTGTGACTGGTGTATCATGCCTGTGATCACATAGTTTTAGAAGAAGGAGTTGATTGCTCGTCTTTGGTCGGTGGCATTTCTGTCCTTTGTCGTGGTTTGACTGAGTTGGGAGCCTTTAAGCAAACCGAATTTTTTTATGTTTTTTCTGTATTAAGATTTACATCGGGACCACGGGTGAAGTTGGTTGGCCGTAAAAGTGCTTTAACCCTCACCCCCACCGGTTGTTTATTCAACTGACCGTTCTAAGGCGGTGGTCCCGGTGTTATTTTTACCCTTTGTTGCTTTGTGGTTTATTCTACGAAGCGATTTGATTTGTATCTTGCCTTGTGTTACTTTGTTCTTGTGTTTTCAGTCCTTTTAGCATTGCGATTACCTCGCTTGGGGAAGAGAGAGAGCTAGTCTTGGTGCTTTCGTACGTTTGTTTGATTTGTGCTTCTTTCGTTTGGTCTGTTTCCTCTTCCTCTTGGTGTCTGGGAAGGGCTGAGGTTTGTGATTGTGGCACTCCTTGGACTTCTACCCCCTTTTTTTTGTTTGCTCTTCCTCTTGGTGTCATTAGTTTGGCTATATTTTGTAGATGGGACGCATCCTTAACATATTCTATACTATCTTCCTTTTGCTCTCTATTGAGCTATCTTCTTTGTCCAATACAGTTTCGTGACTATTTAAGTCACTGATAAGGCAGAGGATGCTACGCGGCCCGGGCACATAGAAAAACATACCTATATAATTCTGACCCCATTAAACCTCATTTTTATACAGTAAAACTGGGGTTTACAGAGGCATACATTATTTTTCTTCTTTCTGCTAGAAACATAGATTGTGGGTACTCGTTAGAACGGCCTCGCTGAGGCGGTTCTAAAGAGTACTATAATCTATGTTTTGAGCAGAAATATGAAAATATGAGTTTTTATCTGAAAATTTTCAGTTTTTGGAGCTGAAATTTTCTATAAATTTGAAAAGGCGTGTTTTTGTAATGTATTTGTAATTTAGTTTTGAGCTGCACCAGAATTAAAGGCGAGATTTCGATCGGGTAAAACTAGTTTAAACACATCCAGGTGGTTGTTCCAAGGTTTACAATCGATCCATAGTATACATACACAAAAAAAATCCTGAAGGTTGTTGTCCACGTGGTTATCGTTGACCAGTGATATCAAACCGCGCGTTTGTATGAAATCCACATACATGTACGAAAGCCTTGGCTTTCTTGTCGTGCCGTGTAAAGAGAGTTATCAGTAAAACCTGGACGGGATATTGGCAAAAGTGCAGACCCAGAGCAAACGCGGCAAAATGCACCGTCTGATCAAGATCTTCACCATTTGCTTAAGTTATGGGAAATCAATGGTTACACAGTCTTAACACCCCGCTCAGGACCATTTTCCAAGTGTACATGTACACTCCTAGACAATCGACCCACTAGTGCTGTCAATGCTTTGATTGTGTTTATCTGTCGGTTAGCAATTAGCTATCATGTCTTGCAATGTTTGTTCTCTTTTTTTTTTTTTTTTTTTTTTTTTTTTTGGTGCCTCAGGAATGCTGTGTTTTGTGTTTGTAGCTTTTCCTGTGTACCTGCCATATTGAAAACATACCTAATATATAATTTTGACCCCCTTAAACCCCACTTTTATATAGTAAACATGGGTTTACAGGGGTATACACTAGTTTCTTATTTCTGGTCAAAACATAGACTGTGGGCACTCGTTAGAACCGCCTCGGCTGCTCGAAACATAGATTGTGGGCACTCGTTAGAACCGCCGCGATTCTGTTTTGACTAGAAATATGAAAAGTTTTTTATCCGAAAACTTTCAGTTTTGGTAGTGAAATTTTCAATATATTTGAATAAGCGTGATTTCGTAATGATTTATATTTTCATTCTACTGACAAAACAAAGGCAAATCCTCATGATCCGCTATAATTGGATTTCGATTTCTTTTGATAGTCAGTATACATCTAGACCTGATAAAAGAGATGCCATTCAAAACACACAATATCAAATATAGGATATTACATGTACCTCAATCTATACTCTCAGCGTCTGTGTATGTATCTGAAGCATACGATGTACACGTATATGCATATGAAAATCCATCCATTCAATCCCCTTTTTCTATCCATACTTCCCCCCATCCATACATAGTCATTCATATAATATTATACTGAGAATTCTAATACGCCACCTTTAGCGTATTTGTAGGAGAAAAAGTTTGCGTAAGAAGCTTTGCATCTTCCATCGAAACCATCACGAAAACATGACTCCCTTAAACCCCACTTTTATATGGTAAAACTGGGGTTTACAGGAGTATCCATTATTTTCTTATTGCTGCTCAAAAACATAGACTGTGGGTACCCGTTAGAACCGCCTTTGCGAGGCGGTTCTAACAAGTATTCTCAATCTATGTTTTGAGCAGAAATACGAAAAAATCAGAATTTGTATCTGAACACTTTCAGTTTTTGGTGGTGAAATTTTCAATATATTCGAATAGGCGTGTTTCGTAATGATACGCATATACAAAGATCAATCCGTACATACATCGATCCTTACACACATAATGGTGAATCTGTCCATGCAGACATACATGTTTAATCCCACCGTCCTTACGTGATTACATATATTGACGCGCCAAGCGAAAAGGTGTCTTCGAACATACGCAAAATACGCAAATTCACATCATCCTGCGTATGCGTAAAGTATCATGCGGTTGCTCTCCATTCATATATTCTGTAGTATCCGTTGAAGTATTGCACAAATTTCTTATTGAAAAGTACAAGGGAATATCCATCAAGGAGCACGCCGTCAGTGCAGTGGACATGCTTTAAGCACATCGGTTTCCGTCACATGTCCTCTGCTCCTGATTGTAATTGCACGTACTTTGACAGTTTAGTGCTGCTGTATTTTAAATAAGACAATGACACATTCATTGAATGTCATTATTAGACACACCTCGACCCCGGTATGCTCTGGGCAAAAACGTTCCTCGAGATATAGGTGGTTACGACGAAAATCTTTACGTGATGCTCAATGCCAGCTTCTTTGTCAGTATCTAATGGCTTGCAGAAACGGCCCATCCTGGGCCCCTTGGATATGGTGTTGAATATCGGTTTGGGTTCGTAATTTTCATACTTGGTGATATGTCATTTAATTAATATGATTCTATAAGCGGGCAATGAATGTCCTGATCAGACTGCGCAGATGCGCAGGCTGATCTGGGCCTTCGCTGTTCGCATATGCCCGAAGACATGTTTTCGTATGATGCGACCTATATAAAGGTGAATCTGTCCGTGCAGACATACATGTGTAATCCCATCAGTCATCAACAGATCTATCCATACATCTACATGAAAGCATTACGAAAACACGCCTATTCAAATATACTGAAAATTTTACCACCAAAAAATGAAAATTTTCAGATAAAAATTTCAGATATTTTTCATATTTCTGATCAAAACATATTGTGGGTACTCGTGAGAACCGCCTCGACGAGGCGGTTCTCACGAGTACCCACAATCTATGCTTTTGATCAGAAATAAGAAAAATAATGTATACCCCTGTAAACCCCAGTTTTACTATATAAAAGTGGGGTTTAAGGGGGTTAAAATTATATAGACGTGTTTTCGTGATGATTCCCGTGTCTTTGCCAATATCTGCCGAGTGCACTGTTTTATCATAACTCTTTGGACCGGTCCGTTTCCAATAGAAGATGGTCTAGTAGTTATTGTATTATTACCATGTTTCATAGAATACTTTTATAGGCTAATTGACATTTTCATATTTAGTAACATCAAAAAGATTTAATGCTAGCCAGTGTTTAGCAAGAAAGAATGTACACGTGTTAGTAATTTAAGACAAATTTTATACTCAGCTGAGCTGCGCGTGAAGAAAAAGTTTTATGACCTCGGGGCCTGGTATGTGAAGTTGTGATGTTAAATCTTATAAGGTCCTATATAAAGGTTTGCTTCATGTGAAAAAGTTTTCGGAATGGCTGATTTCTGTAACTGTGGTTTTCCCTCGGTATCCGCCAAGTTGACGTGAAAACAGACCAGGCTGGATATCTGAACAGACTGTGCAAGATTATTGTACTGCAACAAATTTCCAGCGCCCAGTAGTTATTTATTCGGACTGCGATGCCATCACGAAAACATACCAACATAATTTTGAACCCTATAAACCCCACCTTTTTTTATACACTGGTGTTTACAGGGCTATTCATATTATTTTTTCTTATTTCTGCTCAAATACATAGATTGTGGGTACTCGTCAGAACCGCCTTGGCAAGGACGAGTACTTACAATCTATGTTTTGAGCAGAAATATGAAAAAAGTTCCAGTTTTTTTATATGAAAATTTTCAGTTTTTGCAGTTGAAAATTTCTATATATTTGAATAGGCGCGTTTTCGTAATGCCAAGATTTGAAAGAGACTGTTCTTGGTTTGATCAACTTTAATAATTAGATCGTACTGTAAATGTATCGCCTAGAGAAGACTGAGCCCACAAAAGATCATCTGTAATTGGGCCACGTCAAGCAATTTAAACGTTTCTTCCAGCATGTGCACAATGCACATAATCAGATCTTTCTGCGCATGCGCAAATCATCATCCGGAGCTTTGCTCTCCATTCAGTCATTTTGTAGTATCCAATGCTTGTATTAGCGGACAGTGAAGACCCTGATCAGACTGCGCGGATCAGTCTGATCTGGGCCTGCGCTGTCCGCATACGCCCGAAGACACATGTTTGCATTGGTTTATTATACTACCAGGTTAAAGACAGAAACTCGTCTCTACATGTATATGAAACTGACCGAGCGAGCTACGCATCAGTTAATTGCCTATATCAAGGCGGGTAACGTACGTCACAGTCACGTGACACAAACACTGAAACAGAATATAAAATCTGGATTAATTTCTCGATTCGTAGCGGTAAGTTGAAGTTTTCTATTGTTCCCATCGTTATCACCAAAACATGCCTATATAATTTTGACCCCCCTTAAACCCTACTTTTCTATACTAAAACTTGGGTTTACAGGGGTATACATTATTTTTCTTATTTCTGCACAAAAACATAGATTGTGGTTACTCGTTAGAACCGCCTCGTCAAGGTCGTTCTAACGAGTACCCACAATCTATGTTTTGAGAAGAAATATGAAAAATATCGGAATTTTTCATCTGAAAATTTTTATTTTTTGGTGGTAAAATTTTCAATACACTTGAATAGGCATGTTTTCGCAATGGTTTCTTTCTGAAAGAAGCACATGTGCATTGAATGAAGACAACTTCAGGTTGCTCATTAATGCAAATGTAATTTGTTGAGGCATTGTCATTTTTGGAAACACTCGGCTATAAATGGCTTTTTTCACCGGATATACTTTACACCGTTTTCGGAAAATCAACCACAACCATGAAATACTGTCATACGAGGGATGTTCGAAATGAATTGCTTATTGTCCTCTAGCTCGATATCCACGTGGGGCACGATAAAAACTAATACATACCTGTATAGGGCTATTCAATATCTGCACAATGGTGTATAAATGTACACGTTAGACTAAGTGTAAGACATAAAATTTGCCATTTGAATACACGCAGTCATTGACCACTGCAGTAAAAATGGTTGGTAGAAGCGTCGACAAAAAAAAAGATGAAATACGGGCTTACATCAAAGCTCGCTCAAAACTTGGTTGTTCTTTGAAGAAGCTGATGACTGAAATTTCTACTGCTTTTGGACCTTCTTGTGTGTCTTATGACACAGTTCGGCGGTGGAAAAAGAAATTTGAGTCTGGTGTAGAGTCCATCAAAAATGCACCGAAATCAGGTAGGCCAAAATCTGCATCTCGTAAAGAAATCGTTTCCAAAATAAAGGAAATCATTGAAGGAGATGCCAGATTTACAGTTCGTGATATTGCACGAAAGGTAGGCATATCACTTTCAACGGTTCACCTTATTTTGAAGAAGCATTTGAAAGTCAGAAAGATTTCTGCTAGATGGGTGCCACACTCTGTTGACTGACGAGCAAAAGAGGCAACGGGTTAAAGTGGCCAAAAAGCTGATTCATATGTTTCCAAAATATGACAAAAAGCAGTTTGCCAATGTCGTCACAGGTGATGAAACCTGGGTCCATTATTTTGAGCCCGTCAGAAAGGTCAGCAATAAGATCTGGGCCACTAAACACAGCAAACGCCCAATAATTGCCAAACGTTCTTTGAGTACAAAGAAGGTTTTGCATGCAATCTTCTTCTCTGGTGAAGGAGTCGCAATAAAAGTGCCAGTGAAAAAGGGCAAAAGCATCACCGGAAAGTACTACAAAGACGTAGTACTGAAGAAACTGAAAAAGTATTATCGGAAACGACGCCATGCCATTGGTTTTAAACATGTCCGTCTTCTACATGACAATGCCCTAGATCATACCTCCGCAATAGTTACGGCGTTTTTGAAGAAAGAAAAAGTAACTGTTTTGCCTCACCCCCCGTATTCCCCAGACCTTGCCCCATGTGATTTCTTTTTGTTTCCGAAATTGAAAGCATTCCTTGCTGGGCGGAAATACCAGTCCCGACAGGCGGATCTGCCATTCATCAGTACCTTATTACTGTGCCCAAATCGGCGTACCGTGACGCCTTCAAGAAGTGGATACATCGGCTGAAACTTTGCATTTCTAGCCACGGGGAGTACTTTGAGGGCATGAAATGAGTACTTTTGGGCTAACTTGAAATTTGAAGTCTCCAGATAGAAATAAGCAATTCATTTCGAACATCCCTCGTAATGCACTGCCCAGAAGACTGGCGATGTATGACTGCGATACAGTTAAACTGTAGTACTTAATATGAATATTCGAATTTTACGAAAATACGCCCTTTGCACCATTGCCACGAGCAAATACCCTGTACACTTCATCACCACTTTAAAACCCTTTATACCTTTACAACACTTCATTCAGACTCAATTCCATCTTCTTACAATGAAATCGAACGTTTACCGCACTACCAATGTATTTTGTTCTAAGAGCTATGGTAAATGACAGTTAAAATAGTAAATTGCATTTCCAGTTATCACGGTCTGCATTTGTGTAAATCTAACCATATTTCTACTTTACCTTTGACGATAAAGTAATCTTATTTCCTGACCTGAGTAACCGGCTTTAAATGACAACAACACACTGTAGCGTATACAAACAGCAGCATTAATGGAAATATTTGAAATGAACTATGAACATACGCGTATCATCACGAAAACATGCCTATGTATTTTTGACACCTTTAAACCCCACTTTTATAAGTAAAACTGGGGTTAACAGGGGTATACATTATTTTTCTTATTTCTGCTCAAACACATAGATTGTGGGTACTCGTTAGAACCGCCTCGCCGAGGCGGTTCTAACGAGTACCTACAATCTATGTTTTGAGCAGAAACATGAAAAATTCATATTTTTTTTATCTGAAAATTTTCAGTTTTAGGAGGTGAAATTTTCTGTATATTTGAAATAGGCATGTTTTCGTAATGTACTCTAGCATGTTGTATTGAAATTCATAACAGACTGATAAAAACCGTAACGATAGGTCATCAACAGAGAAATGCTTGCACACATTTGATGACTGGAAGAGGAAAATACGAATATATAAGAGAACATAACGAATTTCCGATATTGAAAATGAAGCGCGGTTGATTTTAAGATGTCATTCATATAAAGGATTTGTTTGTGTTGAGGTTTTACGGCCCAGTCAACCCAATGGGGTCATGTCGAGCGCGGTCAGTTTACCTAACCACACGTTTACTGGGCAGGCTTAGTCCTCTAAGCGGTTAACCAGTATTGTGCACATTCTTTCGCCAGAAACTGACAACTGCCCTTCTTGAATCAGCGGAAGGGAGAGAATGACCGTAGAAAATATTTCATGATCAATCTCCGCGAAAGAATGTTGCCGACCTCGGTCATATAAAGGAATATGTTGTTCTAGTAAACTGTACATTCGCAATCTGTTTTCATTCATTCCGAAATTTTGAAAATTATTTTCACTGATAGGAATATATGGCAAGCCCTGTTTGTTCTGAAATATTACAGAGAAGGCCATCATTATAGTATTTGTACTCTAAAATTGTCATACTTTCGTTATTTTCCTTGTCCTTTGGTAGCCGTTGAAGTATTGTACAAATTTCGTATTGAAAAGTACAAGGGAATATCCATCAAGGAGCACACCGTCGGTGCAGTGGACATGCTTTAAGCACATCGGTTTCTGTCACATGTCCTCTGCTCCTGTTATTGCATGTACTTTGACAGTTAAGCGCTGCTGTATTTTAAATAAGACAATGACACATTCATTGAATGTCATTATTAGACACACCTCTACCCCGGTATGCTCTGGGCAAAAAGCGTTCCTCAGGATATAGGTGGTTACGATGCAGATCTTTACGTGATGCTCCGATGCCAGCTTCTATGTCAGTATCTAATGACTTGCAGAAACGGCCCATCCTGGGTCCCTTCAATATGGTGTTTAATATCGTTTTGGGTTCGTAATTTTCATACTTGGCAATATGTCATTTAATTAATTCTTTATATTTAGAATCTTTATCGTATCTTGTATATTTGTATATTATATGTTTTGTTGCCAACATTGCCTGTTAGTCTCATAATTATGTATTAAATGACTTTGCGTATTGTAGTTATGTTTGTATACTTGCATTTTATAGTTTATACTTAAATTCTAGATGGAAAAATTACTTGTAATGACAATTTATCTGTGCAAAGCAGCGTGTCCTTTTTTACTAGAATCAGCCTATGAGGGTATCTGAAGTGAAAACGTGTACAGGTATCTCCGTGTGTAAAGGTATCATTTATTAAAATCCCAGTACACGTTCCCTAAAAATATATAAAAATATGCATCATTCAAACAACGCCATCTTCTTTTAAGCTCTATAGTACAGTGTTAAAGTAACCATCATTGACAGTAGAGCATTCTATGACAATTATTCGTCGGAATATTTGATTGTGACAAAGGAGTGAGAATGTATCAAGTGGAAAATATCATCTGTAACTGAATGTTTTCAAAAACCCAAAGGTGTCGAAATATCAAGGATACATAGATAAATAATGTGAAGTTAGTAACGTCTGTGGCGATGCCCTTTTTTCATACATCACGAAAACACGCCTATATAGTTTTGACCCCTTTAAACCCCACTTTTATATAGTCAAACTGGGTTTACAGGGGTATACATTATTTTTTCTTATTTCTGCTCAAAAACATAGATTGTGGGTACACGTTAGAACCGCCTCGTCGAGGTGGTTCTAACGAGTACCCACAATCTATGTTTTGAGCATAAATATGAAAAAAATATTAGAATTTTTATCTGAAAACTTTCAGTTTTTTGTGGTGAAATTTTCTGTGTATTTAAATAGGCGTGTTTTTGTAATGAAAACGACGAAAGTAATGAAATCTTTAGGCAAACTGTTTTGAACCGAGCATTTGGCCGCTGATTTACCACCAAAATATGGTCTGTTTCAATGTTTATGTCACGTGACTATGACGTACGTTACCCGCCTTATCTAAGTCAGGTTGTCAAGATCAAATTAAACCCTGAACTCTTTATTACACCAAATGAAATGGTATAATGTAGGACCAACAAGGGGAAAGTCTGGGAAATTATTTATTCGGCTGGATGGTAGATGAAACAGACCCAGTGATATGATCAACAAAAAAGGTATTTCTTAGTTCACAACATATTTGAATACAGTTGCGAAAACAGGCCTATTCAAATATAGTGAAAATTTCGCCACCAAAAAATGAAATTTTTCAGATAAAAATTTCTGATATTTTTCATGTTTCTGCTCAAAACATAGATTGTGGGTACTCGTTAGAACCGCCTCATCTATGTTTGAGCAGAAATAAGAAAAATAATGTATACCCCTCTAAACCCCAGTTTTACTATATAAATGTGGAGTTTAAGTGGGTCAAAATTATATAGACATGTTTTCGTGATGATCTATACCTCTGAAAATAAAGCCAAATACATGACTGTATATAAAGAATAACAAAAAACATACTCAAGCAGTAATTTTATTTACATGCGCATAGCTACACAGAACACAATATTGTACAAAAGCTCTAATAAATTAACTTCAGTGGGTATTTATAAATATAAGTATCCACAAAGTATTAAAGATAAATACATTTCGGTGTTGGTTTGCAGTTTCAGATACATTACAAAATACTAACTGATAAAAGTAACTGATAACTAATGCTAAATATAAAACACTCCTATTCCCAATACTACATGGGTAAACTGCTATAGCTATTTGTGCCGTGTGGCGGCCGTAAAAAGTCCTCACCTACATCATCATAGTGCAGGATATATTTTATTTCCTTTGGGATCATTCATCACGAAAACATGCCTATATAATTTTGACTCCCTTAAACCCCACTTTTATATAGTAAAACTGGGGTTTACAGGGGTATACATTATTTTTCTTATTTCTGCTCAAAACATAGATTGTGTGTACTTGTTAGAACCGCCTTAGTGAGGCGGTTCTAACGAGTACCCACAATCTATGTTTTGAGCAGAAATATGAAAAATATCAGAATTTTTATCTGAAAACTTTCAGTTTTTCGGTGGTGAAATTTTCAATATATTTGAATAGGCATGTTTTCGTAATGGAGTCCATCCTGGTTATTTTGAAAATCGAATACCGCTTAAGACGGCGCTAGTGTGTGTGTGTGTGTGTGGGCGGGGAGTTTGAAGGCGGAGCGGGGGTAATATATCAGTAATTTAGTTTTACATCTTGGCGGAAAAAAAAAAACATAGGTTTTTTAATACAATCGTTGTCTCAGAATTTGGTTCATATATAGGCCAAAACGTAAGAAAACATAAACTCGAGCTCGCTAAAGCGGATGCTGGAGGGTGGGTGAGGGGTGCGTATGCAGCCAAGCAAGCTAAAATGCTGTCAAATGAAGAGTCTCGATGAAACAAAGACTCCATTTTTTTTACTTAAGTGTTTTTTTTTGTTGTTTTTTTTTTTTGTTTGTTTGTTTGTTTGTTTTTTGTTGTTTTTTTTTTTTTTTTTTTTTTTTTTTTTTTTTTTTTTTTTTTGTTGTTTTTTTTCAAGTGCAACCGATACATTTTGTAGATTGCGCAACTCCTCCTACTGTATTTGATTGATCGATTTGAAACTTCTCTGAAGCATTTGACATGACCTGAACATATGCATATGATGACGGTATTTTCATCGATTCTCCAAACCCGTCCCCCCTCCCTCTCACACACACAGACACACGCACGCGCGCGCGTTTTCGGGGCTTTCCCTTAGTCGTTTTGGAGAGACTTTGTGTTATATACATTCTCTGTGCGAACTCCTTCTGGCTTCTGACTATTCAGTTTGAAAACTTGCATATTTTTTTTTATATTGTCTGAGCACGTGCGTGTGATTTTGGTGATTCGATTAGATTATATTTTTCACATTTTATTGGGTTTTTTGACCATTTCGGAGGGTTTGGTGTTTAATACATACGGTATGGGGTCATATTTGTAAATTACAGTAAAACCTGTGTAAGAGAGCCACCTTCGAGACTGACCTTAAATAGTGGTTGATGTGGAAAAAGTTGTCTGTCTTATAAAGGTACATGTCATATAATTTTGCTAGCAAAATTACATGACATGTATCTTTATAAGACAACCACCTTTCCACATCAACCACTGTCAATTTCAAAGGTGGCTGTCTTACACAGGTTTTACTGTACTTTTTCAGGCTATGCATGTGAGCTTTGTATTTTCATCAGAAATAATTATTATTTCCTTTCCTTCTTCGGAGTCTTCGACTTTTTTATGGATTTTTAGGTGATTAATTATGTATGGTGCATATCTCGTGCAGCATTGTTAAAGGGGTAAAACTGCGCTTAATGCATATGCGAACAGAAAAGACTTACATCAGCGAGGACAAAAACAAGCTAAGCAGGGCGATTTTTTATCTTTTAGATTGTTTACAACTTGTTTACATACAGTAAATATCTATTCTATACACGAAGGTATTGATCCGACCGTGTGAATGCACAGGTGATCCGGGCTTTCTTTGTCCGCATAGGACGTTAGGACCATTTTCTTGCCAGACGTATTGTTCAGGGGTGATTACATTTGAGAGTTTATAATAACATTTCTGATACGAAGCATATAAAATGCTGTTTTTTTTTTCGTAAAAGATGAACAAGAGACTTGAAGTATTTTTACGGCCATGGGTCGGGGAGGGAACGGTCAGGGACGTTCTGCTTTTTCACGCTATTCACGTGAGTAAATTAATTGTACGTAAGCGAAAAACTAGAAAAACTATATATATATATATATATATATATATATATATATATATATATATATATATATATATATATATATATATATATATATATATATATATATATATATATATATATATATATATCAATGTGCTTAACAAAATCTACTATTGAATTTTGGCTCATTATTATAGATTCTAATGCGTACAAAGTCTTCATTATCTTCATTATATATATAAGAACAACAATGCCTTGGAGTCATTTGTAGGCTATGTTCTAAAATTCTCTCTCTCTCTCTCTCTCTCTCTCTCTCTCTCTCTCTCTCTCTCTCTGGCGCACCACTGAGTGTGTAAAATGTAGACATCACGAAAGCACGCCTATATAATTTTGATCCCCTTAAACCCCACGTTTATATAGTAAAACTGGGGTTTACAGGGGTATGCACTATTTTTCTTATTTTGCTGATAAAACATATATTGTGGGTACCCGTTAGAACAGTCTTTTTTTGGCTGTAAAATTTTCCGTATATTTGAATAGGCGTGTTTTCGTA
Organism: Anodontia alba; assembly: GCA_964016985.1. Taxonomy (NCBI): domain Eukaryota; kingdom Metazoa; phylum Mollusca; class Bivalvia; order Lucinida; family Lucinidae; genus Anodontia; species Anodontia alba. The sequence continues at coordinate 9,725,117 of OZ024833.1, forward strand.
ATGATGCATTTGTAATTTACAGAGAAGTTTGCTGTATGGTATTCCATTGATGCATAGGTACAAGCAATGAATTTAAATGAGCACTGCTATATTAATTGGTTTCCGATAATGCTCGGACCTAATGTATATTGGGTCCAAGGATAATGACCAACGCCGTGCACTTATTGTGCACACAGCAGGTGTGACATACCACTTAAAACAATGATTTTAACACAATCATTATGATATTATAAGAAATTACATTTTGTTAAACATTACCAAAAGAAGTATTCCTTTCATACTTTTTCAGATGTCCCGTTTAGAGACTTTGTTTTCTGCTCTAAATTATGTTTTCTTAGTATTGTAAGAAAATAAATACCTTTAAAGATATTCACCAAATGGGTTTCTCAGTATTGTAAGAAAACAAATAATCTGTTATAACAATGATAATAGATTTTGATGGGACAAATTTGCATCACGAAAACACGCCTATATAGTTTTGACCCCCTTAAACCCCACTTTTATATAGCAAAACTGGGGTTTATAGGGGTATACATTATTTTTCTAATTTCCGCTCAAAAACATGGATTGTGGGTACTCGTTAGAACCGCCTCGGCAAGGCGGTTCTAACGAGTACCCGCAATCTATGTTTTGAGCAGAAATATGAAAAATATCAGAATTTTTATCTGAAAATTTTCTGGTTTTTTTTTGGTGGTAAAATTTTCAATATATTTGAATAGGCGTGTTTTCGTAATGGTTTTAATAAGCAGCGTTAACTAACATATAGTATAGTATAAGTAGGGCTACTAAAGACCGGATTTTTTGTTTTTGTTGTTTTTATTATTATTGTTTTTATTGTTATTATTATTCATTTTGTATTTTTTATCGATTCGTTTAGATTTTATGTGAACACCTTTCCAATAATAATGTTATCAAAATGCATGAACGGTATATATTGCAATGCGTACCTGATAAGACTGCTCAAATGCGCAGGCGGATCTGAATCTTCAAGGGACGCGTATGTCTGATGGTACAGTCGAACCTCGTTATCTCGAACTCGCTTATTTCGAATTACCGCTTATCTCGAAGTGAAAATCTGGTCCCTGTTTTAACATGAAACTATGAAAACAGGTAACAAAATAATGTCGAAAAGAGGAGAAATTGCTCCTAATTTCGACTCTTTTCCACATTATTTTATATATATATTTCTAACTTCAGGAGTCAAACTACATATTCATTTGTTAAATGTGGTTGTTCAATTTATTGTTTTCCTCACTCTCTCAACTCTGATATGTCGAGGTACGGATATGTCGAAGAGTATAGTGAGTCGCTTGGAATTCGAGATAACGAGAGTCGACTGTATGTTGTCTTTTGTTGCGGCATAAATCATCACGAATTCATGCCTATATAGTTTTGACCCCCAAACCCTTTTATATAGTAAAACTGGGATTTACAGGGGTATACATTATTTTTCTTATTTTTGCTGGAAAACATAGATTATGGTTACTCGTTAGAACCGCCTCACCGAGACGGATCTACCGAGTACCCACAATCTATGTTTTGAGCAGAAATGTGAAAAATATCAGAATTTTTTATTTGAAAATTTCTAAGTTTTGGAGGTGAAATTTACTATATATTTGAATAGGCATGTTGGTCCGCCATATTCGGCTTCATAAGCCGGCTTTATTCTCTTTGCAACAGACCGAAATGCCGCGGTGTCCTTTAACAGACCCGAACTACTTTGAATGCTGTGTATGACTTTTGGACCGGGATTTGAAGAGGGGTAGGGCTAAATTCACATATAAAGATAAATAGTGTGAAAGAAACTTGTTTCATATTATTAGCTAAAAGTACAGAAATCTGTTCGCTTTTTAGCGTATATATGTATGAAAATGTGCCTAAGTATTTTAGCACAAACATATGATCTTAGGAGAATTGTTCATTGTTTATATTTGTAAATATGTTTAGTGTATAAATGATCCTCATACCCTTTTCTGTACCCTCGATGCTATCTACTTTGTCCATTTGCTTTATTCATGTTAGCAAAAATTGAACGTTGGTCATTTTTGCGCAACAGAGAGAGAGAGAGAGAGAGAGAGAGAGAGAGAGAGAGGTGCATTCGCAAAATACCGTGCAGTAGATGCTCGGTCAATGAAAATATATGTAAACCAGAAATGTGTTTGTAAATCACTCTTCTCTCTTTAACATGTACAAAACGCCATAGCAAAAAAGGGACATAAACTTCACAAAATTAGTCCGACCTACTCCTCAGCTCACAAACGCTCTATCTCAAGCAGCTATCGACATATTTTGCTGACAAGTAAAGCGGGGCCTACGGACTTGCAGACAAACGACAGATGAACGGGCACCATAGCGATATGCCCCTCCAAATTCTTCAATATGAACTAGTGTAAACTTACGAACGGGCTCAGACAATGTAATCAACAATGCCTAAGGACTCATATACGAAGTGTGTACGCCAGGCAGGATTGCGCATGTTCTGATTCTGGTCGCGGTCACGGTAAATAGGTACTATGTTTACTTTATTTAGCTACCCCGCCCACTTTCAAACATGAACATTATTTTTGTCTTCATGAGTAATAGCCTTTGTATTGCATTTGACGGAACTTTGGAAATGAAATTCATGTTAATTTTGAAAATGATAGTTCGCAGAAATTTTGACAAGAACGCGCCCCCTCCCTCCCTCTGTCTGTCTCTCTCTTTCTCTCTCTCTCTCTCTCTGTCTCTCTCTCTCTCTCTCTCTCTCTCTCTCTCTCTCTCACTGCCTGCGTGTTTAAGGTAATACGCCTAAGTATATAAAGATTAATTGGTTATGAATGTAATCGAATTTTAAAAACAACACTTATGTTATTATAGAAAAAAAAAGGTAAGGGAAAAGTCCAGGAGAGCCTTAATCACAAAACGCAGCCTTCCCAGACACGAAGAGGTCGAGTAAACAGATAAAAAAATCAAACAAACGCAAATTGAATAAACGTACGAAAAACACTAAGATTAGATCTCTCTTCCCCAAGCGAGGTAATCGCAATGCTCAAAGGACTGAAAAACACATAAACAAAATAACACAAGGCAAGACTTAAAACAAATCGCCTCGAAGAATAAAACACAAAGCAACAATGAGTAAGACTAGCACCGGGATCACCGCCTTCGAACGCTCAGTAGAATAAACTACCGGTGGAAGGGGGATGGGCGGGGGTGAAATCACTTTTACAGCCAGCCAAGTTCACCTGGGTCCCGATGCTACTCTTAATACAGAAATACATAACAATTCGGTTCTCATAAAGGCTCCCAACTCAGTCAATCCACCAAAGCGAAAACATAAAAATCAAATTACTATGATAAACAAAGACGAGTACACATGGCTAATTCTACTGTGTGCCAGAGTAAATGAAAACCAATAGTTGAACCACGCCACCGGAGTCAATAGAAATATCCTTTTCGCACAAGACTTCCTTTCGATCATTGGTGTTTCTTTTTATGATAAAGCTATAATCTGAATATACTCGTGAAAAAATATCAATTACTATTGATCAAGCAATATATTCTTCAATTTGGTACCATCGGCGGAAACGAACGTGAAAGTTTTCATATATATATATATATATATATATATATATATATATATATATATATATATCTGTGTGTGTGTGTGTGTGTGTGTGTGTGTGTGTGTGTGTGTGTGTGATTTAAGATTTAAACAAACTACAACAAAGAATTCCGGTCCAGGATGTTTTACTGATGCAAGTACTTCAGAACTTCAGAAGAAAAAAAAGTGTACACGGAGAAATGTGAAATACCACTGGGCTGAGTGAGGTTCGAACTTGACGGCAGCGCCTAGTACTTCTGAATCAGGAGACATGACATAAAACTTGTCTCGTACTATCCTAAGTTTCTATCATTTTGCTATGTGCACTTTTAAATTATGACATCCTTATTTGCTTAGCGGCTTAGAAACCCGCTGTCAAAAGTACATACCATGTGTGAAAAATATATATATATATATATATATATATATATGTGTGTGTGTGTGTGTGTGTGTGTGTGTGTGTGTGTGTGTGTGATTTAAACAAACTTCAACAAAGAGTTCCGGTCCAGGATTTTTTTTCTGATGCAAGTACTTCAGAACTTCAGAAGAAAAAAAAAGTGTACACGGAGAAATGTGAAATACCACTGGGCTGAGTGAGGTTCGAACGTGACGGCAGCGCCCAGTACTTCTGAATCAGGAGACATGACATAAAACTTGTCTCGTACTATCCTAAGTTTCTATCATTTTACTATGTGCACTTTTAAATTATGACATCCTTATTTGCTTAGCGGCTTAGAAACCCGCTGTCAAAAGTACATACTATGTGTGAAAAAAAAAATAAAATGCCTTTTACCAATACATTTGGCAAGCAACTTTAACCAGCGGTTTTGGGCGGTCGTTTGTATTCCCATTGCCGGCGCATGCCCTTCAGCAGACACAAAGTGCCGATATATAATTGTTAATCTTAACGTCGAGTCGACGTCATGACGGCTAAAATTTTACTTTGATTCAATGTTGTGTGAACGCTGTGCGTCCGGTGAGTCGTTGTCTAACCAGTCACTAGTCGTGAATTTTATGAGCAACCGTTCATAAAAATGTTGGGTTTCTCCAAGGAAGATAATGCATGTAGCAGTTTGCCTGCGCACTATTCTTGTTCTCCCCACCAGGCTGTGCCTACACAAATTCCAAACGCCATCATATTAAAAAGTCCATTCGATGAAGAGCTCATTTAATTCCATTTCGGGAAAGTTGGGTTTACAAACGTTATTCTCCTTACTACAGATCAAATACAGCTTTAAACGAAGTTTGAAAACACATATTTTATAAACATGTATTCATATATGCAGTTTTGTATTTTTAATGTATTATGTCTTACCATGAATCAATAGGTCAGCAAAAATGCTCTTTTACATTTAAGTTTTAAATATATATTACTTGTTTGTCATTTGACAACAAAAAAAGAAGAAACATCAGGAACTGATACAACCAGATCCACATCGAACCCCCAACACCTAAGGGAAAGACAGACAAATACAATAAAACAACAACAAAATGTACAGAAGACAAGCAGTTAGCAGCCCTTTCCGAAAATAAAAAGTAGGAATTCTGTTACCCAAACTTAACTGTATATATAATCAACTTACATCTTTATTTAGAAAATAGCATTAGAAATGAAACACTACATACCAGTTAACAAAAAGTACCACAATGTACGTACAGCCTTGGAACAGTAAGTAATAGGTTAATGCGGATAGGGGGCTTAAGCTGGCTTTACGGGATCCAATCTTTGCTCTCAGCTTCCATAGTGGTAAAAACATATATATGTTCAGTCTCTGTGGAGGACTTCTAACCCATCCATGAATCATCAAGGACAACAGATAAATCATAGATATCGCATATAATAAGGCAAAGATGAGGACTTAACAGAAACAACGAGAGACATTTGGGGATCCGTGAGTTGTCAGTCAACACCACTGGAATACTGGAACAAAAGAAAACCGCCAGTTGAACCCCGGTGAGCCGAGAAGCAAACATAAACTAGTTACGGCCCAGACCATCTGATGAGTAGTTTTCTTTTAAGTCGGGGCCATCACAGAGTCTGAACCCCGATCCACCGGCGTACAATTAAACAGACGAGCAAAGTGGCCAACCGTAATTGGATTAACCGCTAAGCAAGCAGCCTGTTTTATGATATCAATATTATACCCCTTTCGTTTATAACATATGGCAATGTTACTTTATAACATATGGCAATGTTACTTTAATGATCAGTAAATTCAGGTTTTCCTACATTTTTTTTTCTTTTTTGTATTTTTTTTACACTAATTCACCATACAATTCGTATTCTGTTAGGCTTTTATTAAATATTGACAATATTTACTTTGACCAAATGGTGGACCGGATATACCCTACAGAACTCCAATTAAATAGAGCAAATTCTTCCGATACCGAGGCACCTTTTTTGGATTTGAATCTATGTATATCTAATGGTACAGTTTCCGCCAAAATTTATGATAAACGGGACGATTTTGATTTTGATATAGTCAATTTCCCTTTTCTGGATGGCGATGTCCCCCGGCGTACCTCATATGGAGTATACATATCTCAACTTATAAGATTCGCCAGAGCTTCTTCAAATCTTAATGACTCTAACTACCGTAATAAAGCCCTTACTGCCAAACTTCTTAGGCAGGGCTATCGTTATTTTAAACTTCGTAAGGCCTTTTCAAAATTTTATCGCAGACACAGTGCCTTATTTGAAAAATATAGCGTCAGTCTGAAAACACTTCTGCAACAAGGTATATCGGAACCCGAATTTTACAGTGACTTAGTATACAGATTTAGAAAAATTGTAGGTACATCTAACTTTTCGGAACAATTCAGAAAACTTATTGACCGTTATAAAAGAATTGGCTATAGCCTGGATATTATGCGGCAGACTGCATGCCTAGTTGTCGTTGTCAACCCAATCATTGTTGATGGCTATGCTTCACTCTTTAATTGCACGACGGCGGTTCGGGCCTCAGACTCAATGACGGCCTCTTCGTAAAACTTTAACCAGTGGGTGGGGCTTGACGATATGTCTTTGGCTTGGCCCGCCGTGGTTCAACTATTGGTTTTTATTTACTCTGGCATACGGTAGAATTAGCCATGAGTACTCGTCTTTGTTTATTATAGTGATTAATTTGATTTTTATGTTTTCGCTTTGATGCATTGACTGAGTTGGGAGCCTTTATGCGAACCGACTTTTTATGTATTTCTGTATTAAGAGTAGCATCGGGACCCAGGGTGAAGTTAGCTAGCTGTAAAAGTGCTTTAAACCCCCCGATTGTTTGCTCTACCGACCGTTCTAAGGCGGTGGTCCCGGTGTTAGTCTTAATCTTTGTTGCTTTGTGGTTTATTCTACGAGGCGATTTGTTGTATGTCTTTCCGTGTGTCATTTTGTTCTTGTGTTTTTCAGTCCTTTTAGTATTGCGATTACCTCGCTTGGGGAAGAGAGAGCTAATCTTAGTGCTTTTCGTACGTTTGTTCGGTTTGTGCTTGTTTAGATTTGTCGGTTTCCTCTTCCTCTTGGGGTCTGGGAAGGGCTGCGGTTTGTGATTGTGGCACTCCCTGGACTTTTCTCTTACCTTTTTTTTAAGTTGTAGTGTTTTAGGACAGTATCATATTTAAGGACCAATTCGTAGTGTCGACGATAAATTTTGGAAAAAAGCTTTCCTAAATTTATGATACATGTATAGTTTGTCTATCAAAGTTTTGTTACGAGCATTAAATCAGCCAAATGACTAGACACTCTACGAAACAGAATAAGTTGAGAAATGAAAACACCATAAGAAGGGGCAAAAGGAACGTCGCCATCCAAAATCGGGAAAATTACAACGTCAACATCATAATCATCGCGTTTGTCATAAAGTTTAGATGACCGTTAGGAATAAAAAAATGCAAATCCAAAAATGCAGCTTCGTCGTTATTATAAGAAGCTTTGTTAAATTGCACTTAAATAGGATAAATTTGAGAGACCATTCCTTCAATGTAAAGATTTTCGATATTCAAACATTCGTCCAAATATCTTGAAGTTGAGTTAAAAGCTTCAAAAATATCACCTTTGAGTCATCAGAAAGAGACATAACATCTGTTTCAGAACAAAACAAAACCAAGTCTGCCACAAGAGGAGCATTATTAGTACCCATCGGAATTCCCACATGTCTGGGTTAATAAATGCTAAATCTAATGAAAATGTTGTCTAGAAAGAATGATAATGCGGCAAAAGCATTTTGACTAGACCGCAGTTTAAACCCTTGTTTGGTCATCAGAAATAAAGAATGCCTTTCTGACATTACAAGCAAGAAAAATCAAGCCTTCCCTTTGAAAGTCCTTTAAAGTAACCCTGTAAGTTTCTGTTTAATTATATTATGGGCAAAGTTGTTTAAAGAGTAGAAAAATCATATGCTGACAAATTGTATGCGCAAAATCCTCTTCTTTTTGGTTTATTGAGTACCTCATAAGAAGTTATGTTGCCCAAAACGAATTTCAGCCTGATTTTGCAAAACCTTTTTCACAATATTTGATTATATGAGTTTTAATAGCAAAGAGGCAAGAAGTTGATAATTTAGAAATTTCAGTAGTGGTACATGAGTATGAATTAGCGATACACTTTGCTTTATATATATTTTGTTATATAAATAAAAGGTAACAGAAAAGTTCAGGGAGTGCCACAATCACAAAAAGGGGGTAAGAGAAAAGTCCAGGGAGTGCCACAATCATAAATCCCAGACACGAAGAGGAAGAGGAAACAGACTAAACCAAACAAGCGCAAATCGAAAAAACGTACGAAGAGCACCAAGACTAGCTCTCTCTTCCCCAAGCGAGGTAATCGCAATGCTAAAAGGACTGAACATTACGAAAACACACCTATTCAAATGTAAAGAAAATTTCACCTCCAAAAACTGAAAATATTCAGATAAAAAAACTCTGATATTTTTTCATATTTCTGCTCAAAACATAGATTGTGGGTACTCGTTAGAACCGCCTCAGCGAGGCAGTTCTAACGAGTACCCACAATCTATGTTTTGAGCAGAAATAAGGAAAATAATGCATACCCCTGTAAACCCCAGTTTTACTATATAAAAGTGGGGTTTGAGGGGGTCAAAATTATATAGGCGTGTTTTAGTGATGAAAACATAAGAACAAAATAACACAAGGCACGACATGCCACAGCGTTTCCCAGACATAATGCGAAGCTTAGATAAAATACCATCAACCGAAGCTTATCTAGTCATTCCTTAAAATTCAAAGAAAATGTAAGGGCTAAATGGTTACTGTGGCCGAAGACAACTGATGTCTTGTTTTTTTTTTCGAAGTTTTTTTATAGGCCTTTGTGCCGCATAGTTCAGTGTATATATATATTTTGATTTTTTAAACCCCATTACAATTCCTCTTTCAGACCCGGGTCATATCTAAAGTATTTTCTTTCTTTCATCTTTCAAATATCATGTATGCTACCCTCTTATTCTCTTTCACCTTGACAGTCTGGAGTCTGTCAAAAACATGAATATGTATAATTAATATTTTATGTTTATGAATTATGTGGTAGTACGTACACCTTTCTCTCTACTGTAATACTATCTGCAAACCACTGTAAAAACTCCCAAGATTCTGGATGTTTAAATAAACTGTAGTTACCTGAAAAAGAGGAAAACAGTTCAGACCCAGGTCACAGAATTCTCTTTTCAGTCTAATCTGGATCTGCACTATTATCCCATGTATATTCATTGAAAGCTTGGGATTTTAATGGCTTATCAAAAACATGATGTTATGATGTATTCATAGCATTTAATCACTACACCTAAGCCTCTTCTCAACATCATTCCTTGACACTCTATGTACGGTCAGTTATGCTGTTTTGTGCATATCCAAGAATATTTTATTGTAACATAGGTAGACTATGATGAATCAAAGAGGCTGGAGTGTACTTGAGGTTTATAAAGTTATTTTCTAAGATCTATATATAAAAAGTATCAGTTTACAGATTTCATCTTATAAAAACCCGACAGCCTTATACATGTTGAGCAATACATATACAGGAAGAAGTTACTCTGTATTCGGTTTGGGGAGGGAGTTAGTATAAGCACAATGATTACAATGATTTGTACTTTTATCATTCTAACATTCTATTTTGTTATCCTTTTTTTTTTTTTGGTTTTATAAATACAGTAAATTTATAAAATATCATTAATTAATGCTGTATACGGGCTCCAATCTGCCAAAAAGGTTCCTTCTTCTTGATTTGATAGTGCAATCTGTCTATAAACTCTGTACATAACTTGAAGTTTCATTTTAAATACTCTCATATTCAGTTGTTTTTACATCTAATTAGATAAATATAGTATTCTGCATATAAAAAGGTAAAATGCAATATTTGTTTTACCCCATGCTGCCTTTGCAAACCAAAAATGAAGAACTCTTCTGTAAGATTGCAATGTATGTTATATGAATTTAACCAATGGGTTATGTCATTAATGAATTGTTGTGTTTTACAACAATTCCACAGTAAATAACAATTGTTTCATTCCCTGTCTGGCAAAGGGTGCAGAGGGCATTGTTTCTTATTTTCATTTGGTTTTAACAATTTATTTGTAACTAAAATATTGTGATTAATACTAACTTGATACCATTGAAGTGCCGTATATTTAGTAACATGAAATGAAAACATGTATATCATTTTCCACTCTTCTTTTGTTATATTAAAAATTTTGTTCCAAGAACATTGTCCTGAAGGTGTGTCACCATTTTATTTAGGATATTGTACATAGCTTCACTTCCCTTCTAATGTTGTAATAGAGTGGAAATGTGGGATGGGATAAAAGGCAATTGTTCCTTATGTGTAATTTCTATATTCATGTCTTTTAAATATATTTTTATTGCTTTTGTCAAACCACTGTATTGCAAAAAGTTTGTTTTTATCCCTGTTTATGCTGAGAATCAGTTTCGGTGTAAAATTTGCCATTTTCGTTTATTAAATCATCAATATATTTTATACCTTTATTATACCACATACTGTAACATACTGAGTGTATAAATATAATGTAGCCGCTAAACAACGACTTTGTACTGTAGTGTGTTCTTGTTTCCAAAGGCAATCTGTTTGACGTTTATTTTACTACACTACAGCTGGTATTAGTGCCGTGTGGCGGCGGTAGAACGTCTCCCCGTACTTTACCATAGTGCAGATTATATTTCATTTCCTTTGGGATCATTGGGCCCATTGTGGAATCTTTGAAAAATGAGTTCTGCTCATGTATACGCTAGAGGACGTAAGCAGTGTTGCAAACTTCATTACTGCTTATGAAGAGTCTCAATAAAATCGAGACCCCCATTTTCTTATCTGTAGTGTGTTCTTTGTTTCCAAGGCAATCTTTTTGACGTTTATTTTACTACACTGCAGCTGATATTAGTGCCGTGTGGCGGCGGTAGAACGTCTCCCCGTACTTTACCATAGTGCAGATCATATTTCATTTCCTTTGGGATCATTGGGCCCATTGTGGAATCTTTGAAAATGAGTTCTGCTCATGTATACGCTAGTGGGCGTAAGCAGTGTTGCAACTTTCATTACTGCTTATGAAGAGTCTCAATAAAACCGAGACTCCCATTTTCTTATCTGTAGTGTGTTCTTTGTTTCCAAAGGCAATATTTTTTACGTTTATTTTACTGCAGCTGGTATTAGTGCCGTGTGTCGGCGATAGAACGTCTCCCCGTACTTTACCATAGTGCAGATTATATTTCATTTCCTTCGGGATCATTGGGCCCATTGTGGAATCTGAAAATGGAGTCATTACTGCTTATGAAGAGTCTCAATAAAACCGAGACTCCCATTTTCTTATCTGTAGTGTGTTGTTTGTTTCGAAAGGCAATCTTTTTGACGTTTATTTATTGTTTGCGGCCTTGTCATCTGGAACCAACACATATTTCCTATGTAATTCTTGAATACCCTGCTTCAGATAAAGGAAAGTAGATTTAAGTTTAGGTTGTAATAAATCATTGTTTGGGAATAAAATTTAATACGTTTATCGATAACATTGAAAATGTTATTTTTTCTTATTTTTTGTAGCATCAAGCCCAACAAGCTCTCGTTTACACCATCGGTTACCAAAATCGTTCAATGCAAAGGCTATCACTTTTCTACTTTTATTAAAATCTATATGATTAGAAACTCTGTACTTTCGAGCATTAGAAAATATTTTACGAATTCTTGGATCTGAAATAACTTTAAGATTTCCTGTAACGACATGTTCAGCTGCAGGATAACTAAACACTAAACGTGGTGTTTTTACAATCTCATGTGTCAGGGTACCGCTTTAGCCGGCGCTGGGTGGGTGAGTGGGGGGTCCGTATGCAGCCTCGCAAACTACTGTGTTGCATGTGAAGAGACTCAATCAAACCGAGTCTCCAATTTCTGTGGTTTTGTTTGTTCTTTGTTTCCAAAGACAATCCTTTTTTACTTTTATTTTACTCTACTGTAGCTGGTGTTGTGTCGTGTGACAGCCGTAAAAAGTCTCCCCGTATGTCATCATAAAGCAGGTTATATTTTATTCCCCTTGGGATCATTGAGCCCATACTGGTCATTTTGAAAATAGAATAAGCCGGCGCTAGACTTTTTGACTTTTATTAGTATGACTGTCAAGATCTGAAACGAGTTTATTGAAGTTAGAACTAGAACTAGAATTTCTTATGGGCTTGCTATAGTTATAACAAATAATTGGAGGTTTCTACTTTAGAAAAAAATAAGGTTTAATGAAGTTATGTATCTGTCATATAAATACTAGGTTAATTAAAAAATCGATTTCAGGAAGTTTAATGAATGTCTTCTAATTGACCCCAGTATGGATAAATAGACGGAGAGCATGCTGATAGACCTTGGGCTAGCTATAACATAACATAATGACACATGTAAGCCATTTTGTGATGGGGGCGTTTAGATGTAACAGTCATGTTACTAACTTTACCGTCTAGACAATAGAAATACGTTGGTGTAAATACCAAAGTATATATATATATATATATATATATATATATATATATATATATATATATATATATATATATATATATATATATATTCTTACTTAATAGCATGCTATTACCTAACATTGCATGTGGTTGTAGAAAAACAGGTATCTTAATATGTTGAACTGTCATTGACTTGTCAAATTACTGTTACATACGTTACTAAAAAGCATAAACCTCATATATAAGTTTCCTTATACAATGTTTCGGCTGATTATGGTCTATCGGTGACCAGAAATTGAATCTTATGCTGTTTTCACAGTCGACAAACACTATATGTTCCCCTTTGTACATCGAGAAATGAACAAGAAAAAAAAAAAAAAAAAAAAGCTTGACTAAGCAAATGACATACGGAACGGTCTTTTCTTTAAAACAGCATATAAACTTCTGTTTCTGAAAAGTATTATTATTTCAAACTTCTTAACACTTTATTTGCTGTGGTTGCAAGTTGTACAATGCATTTAACTATTATAATAACTATTATAACAGTACTTATGCATTATGTGCTTTGAATGAATGTTTTATACACTCCTTGATGTTACATATGTTACTTCCTAGTGATACTTTAAATGAATTGTATAAATGGCTGTTGATAGTTTGTACATAGTGGTGAAGGGAAATCAGCTCTAATTTTCTTTATTTTAGTAAATTATTTCCCAAATAGCATTATAGTTTTGTGGATTAAGTGAAAGAAAACCCTCGCCAGCCTTCTGCTGATTGATAATTGTATCTTCAAAGTAGTAAAATGTAAAATAACAAATACAGAAATACCCCCTTTTCATTCATACTTTTGACTGCCCGTTCCAAAGCGGTGCTTCTGCTGTGATTGACTATTTCTGTCATTGTATTTGTATGTATGTCCTGGTAAAAGTTTTATTTTTATATAGCCGTTTCGGCCAATTTTGGGGAAAAAAGTCCTTGTGGCTTCTGCTTGTAGTGTTTTGATTGTGGTGCCATTGCTTTAAGTGCGTCCTTCTTTCCCTTCGGTGTTTAGGACAGAAGATGTTAGTTTTGGATTCCTGATCATTGCTTTTCTTTCTATTTACTTGATATGAGCTCTTCATTGCTTATGTTATACGCATAAACCTGATATTCTAAAATTCAAATCCATCTAGACTGAAAAAAAAATATTGCACATTTAATACTGTCACACACGTTTTATGTCAGTTTAAGCGCTGTGATATCAGAGCACTGTTTCTTGTAGACAGTGTCTGCAGAAGAAATCTCTTCGGCAGACCTCCAGTAATGAAAATACTCTATAATTTCCTAATATCAACTCAAAGGAATGAATAAAGTAAAAACAAACATTCTGAGGGTACAAATTATTCAATATGAACTATTTCATTATTTATGTTTACATAAAAAATGCAGTGGTAATCTCGATGATAAAAACATCACACATATATCAGTACTACACCGCAATTTTAAGTCATCTCTAAGATGCAATCAAATAAATAGAATACACACTGACACTCCATTGTTGCTACAGTGTATACAATAAAACGTTTTATGCTGGCTAGAAGACAACTTGCTTAAATAAAATTTGCTTATTATGAAATAATATGTGAATAACAACACATATAGGTCGGTCATTCATACATAACACAATATGATGAAAAACACATTAAATAAAAGATTATTATTATTTATCATATATATAGTTTTAGGAACACCATTATAGATATAAATTATAAAAAAAAAAAATAAAAAAAATGTTATTTTTATTAATTATAAAAGAAATGAGAAAATCACGCAACGACATAAACCTTAATGATTTGCATTTACTTTGTTACTTTATAGTGAACCTCCAAAACGTGTAACTGACGGTCAAAATGGTGATAGAAGAAAGTAACTGATGGGATTGGTTCTGTCTCTAAGCCTTATTAAATAGTGATAATATAACATAACAGTTAGGATTGTGTCCCTGAGTCTTATACGCCTTCCGGCAGAGTATTAATTTGATTTCACTGTCAAGAAACTATAATGAGGTGTTAAAAACCTTATTCGGTTCCTACCCCTGATATACCATCTATTTCAAGATTTTTCGTATGCTGGGATACGATAAGGTATTTTGTTTTCACCTATTTTTTTCAATTGCAATTTCAGACATGACACTGACCTAGTACCTGCTAATGGTCAATGATTTTGTGAAGGTGAATAGTTTATTACCGATATACAATGCCATTATCATATATTATCATTTACCTAAAATGTCTGGTAACGTATGTAACATACCTGTAACTGTTATTCTTAATCATTGTGCTATTAAAGCCATGCCCTACCAAAATGAGACAAAAAATGAATTTTTATTATTACTGTTGAAATCACATGTGTTTAAGGCCGTCTTTCCTTCTTCCCAGATACTAATCAGTCTCAAATTGACATTTTTAGACATACTCTGGTGCTTAGAATACAACTTCTGCTTCTCAGAATGCATATTCTGAGACAAAAAATAGCTTTTCTAGGTCATAACAAAGACATATTTAAGCAGATAATGCTGACTAAAACAATTTTATTCAACAATATTGATCTGAATTTTGTTTTTTGAGTTTAAGCTAAGTACTGGTAGAGTATGTTATAAAAGAAAATGTGCACAGATGCATAGGACTGACGAAAATCAAGTTGCATACCATTTTTACTTTCAACATAAGAATGGAGTTAATCTCTAAAGATGCTAAAGTCAATGAATTGCTCTAATATATACTTAATTCCAATGTTATTATGGTTCTAAATTTGCATTATTTTACAAATTATCTTTAAGAATAATTGTTTTCTGTATATTGAAGAGATAGCGTAACTGTGTTTGTTTGAGGGGAATCATAATACGGTAAGGCAAAGTGTTATATTATTTATTTTGTTTTCTTAATGTATTGTAGCCACAGTGTGCCAAAACTAATAATTGAATAGCAGCTGGCGAAGACGCATATCTGCCTGGTTGTCCGCTCAGTCTGATCAGTCTTTGCTATTCATTGAGTATGCAGGGAAGACATTGACCAGTCATCGCTGTGTGGCCCTGTATGTCCTTCGGCAGCTTATGACAGTGAACATTTTGTTATTATCAGGACTACATGTTAAGGCTACTCTGGTATGTATTTCATGCACATCTTGTCATGAGACTATGTTTGTACCAATATTGTTTAATTAGACATATTGTTTTATGTTATTTACATTAAACATGTAACAGAAACACTTTGTGGTCGACTGCATAATGTGCCATAATTTTAATATAGATTTGAAAGTCTTAAAATAAAACAATAAACAAAAATCTGTGTTATCGTTATTCTAAACTTCGTCAGGCGTTTTCGAAATTTTATCGCAGACACAGTACCTTGGTAGAAAAATATAGTCAGTCTGAAAATACATGTACTTCTGCAACAAAATATATCGGAACCAGAATTTTACGGTGACTTAAAATTGAATTGACTGAGTTGGGAGCCTTTATGCGAACCGAATTTTTATGTATTTCTGTATTAAGAGTTGCATCGGGACCCAGGGTGAAGTTAGTTAGCTGTAAAAGTGCTTTAAACCTCCAGGAAGTTTTATTCTACTGACCGTTCTAAGGCGGTGGTCCCGGTGTTAGAGGCTGAGGAATGCAGTATGTTGGACAGACCAAACGGGCCCTTAAAACAAGGTTTAAGGAACATTTACTTAAAATCAAAAAAGCAAAGAAAATTGTACGTTTCTTTATCAACATTTCCGGAGTACTGGTCATTCATGATCGTCTAGTAAAGTTTTGGTTCAACCTGTTGAAAAAGTTATACACAAGTCCAATTCTACCGATAGATTCAAAAATATTTTTAGACATGAACTTGAACTTAAATGGATTAAACGTTTACAAACCCCTTTTCCACTTGGATTTAATGATAATATTTACCATGAAGGAAATATTTCTAAAATGCCGGATTTCGATGTTTTTTCTCTTTTAGATATTTATAAACGTAATAAATGATCCCATGGTAAGCGCAAAAATGGCAATTTTAAACGAAAACGAAAACATAAAACTGTTTTATCTCTTTCTGATTTAAATATTCTCTTAAATTCTGGACGTCATCAAATGCTTTCTAAACTAGCTTCACTGTCTGTTTCTTCATTACGTAAGTTAGATGATGAGGCGAATAAATTTTATGATAGAAAACATGATTTGTATGAACCAGCTCTCCTTACTCTCCTTACTAGATGTTATACTCAACATGCTCTTCGTCCTTACATTGATTCTAACCATATTAGACACTTCATCAAAATTCCATAAATGAAGGTATTGAATTCATAGATTTACCTAGCATATTTCGAGATAATAATGTTATATCAGCTCTACCTTCATATTTCGAAAACACGAAATCTCCTATTATTTGTTATAAATATAACAAACCTATCCGTAATACTATACTTAATTTCAATAAATTAGTTTCTGATCTTGATATTGAAACTAGTTCCCCAGATTCTTGAGATTGTAAAGATTCTAAATTTTGTTATCAACCAGCGAGTCATATTGTCACTGGTAGCTTGAAAATTATAACTGATTCACGAATCCGTTCAGTTATTTCAAAAGGACCGAAATACAGATTCCCAGCCCACATTGATTTCAATAAATGTCGGGAAACAATTGCCAGTGCTTTAAATGATTATTGTACGCGTTGGTGTAAACGAGAGCATGTTGAGTCTAATGCTTTAAATAATTGGAAATTAAAGATTTTTAAGATCATTGATGAACGTGTGTTATTTTACTCTAATAACCTTGATCTTCTCACTCCTAAGCCTAAATTATCTTTTCGATATTTGAAACAAGGTATCCAAGAATACCATAGGAAGTATGTTTTGGCTCCAGCTGATAAAGCTGCTAATAATGTTGTTGTTGTGTGAAGACTTTATTATATCAATACTCTAAAACAAGAACTTGGTAGTACCAAAACATTAACGGATTTCTTCTGACGAGAGATTTATTGTCAATACCCATTCTATCGATATTACTGCTAAGTTTGCAGTGAGTATTAAAGAAAAGCAAAACAGACTTCCTACGTTATATTGGTTACCGAAACTTCATAAACGACCTTATAAAGCACGCTTCCTTGATCTTCTCACTCCTAAGCCTAAATTATCTTTTCGATATTTGAAACAAGGTATCCAAGAATTCCATAGGAAGTATGTTTTGGCTCCAGCTGATAAAGCTGCTAATAATGTTGTTGTTGTGTGAAGACTTTATTATATCAATACTCTAAAACAAGAACTTGGTAGTACCAAAACATTAACGGATTTCTTCTGACGAGAGATTTATTGTCAATACCCATTCTATCGATATTACTGCTAAGTTTGCAGTGAGTATTAAAGAAAAGCAAAACAGACTTCCTACGTTATATTGGTTACCGAAACTTCATAAACGACCTTATAAAGCACGCTTCATTGCTAATTCTAGTTCTTGTACGACTACTGTTTTGTCCAAACTGCTAACTTCATGCCTTACTGCTGTTAAAAAGCATTGGATTAGATACTATGAAACTGTTTACGAAAGGAACGGAATTAACTATTTTCGGTCAATTAAAAATTCTAATGATGTTCTCAATAAATTTAAATCTAAAAACTTTCAGGCTTCTATATTGTCTACATATGATTTTTCTACACTGTATACTACGTTACCTCATCGTCTTATAAAAGATAAACTTATTGAACCGAACGTTTATTCAGGAGAATACCCAATATTTGGCTTGCAACGAAGAATTTTTTTTTTTCACTTCTGATGTATACAATAATCAGATTTTATGGTCGTGTCAAAAAGTCTGTGATGCCCTTGTTTATCTTTTGGATAATATTTTTACTAGATTTGGAGTACAACTGTATAGACAAACTATTGGTATTCCGATGGGAACTAATTGTGCTCCTCTTGTTGCAGATTTGTTTCTTTTTTGTTATGAGAGAGATTTCATAAAGTCTCTCTCACGTGAAAATCAGGCTGACATTATTGAGGCTTTCAATTCAACTTCAAGATACCTTGACGATTAATTAAATATTGACAATATTTACTTTGACCAAATGGTGGACCGGATATACCCTACAGAACTCCAATTAAATAGAGCAAATTCATCCGATACCGAGGCACCTTTTTTGGATTTGAATCTATGTATATCTAATGGTATAGTTTCCACCAAAATTTATGATAAACGGGGCAATTTTGATTTTGATATAGTCAATTTCCCTTTTCTGGATGGCGATGTCCCCCGGTGTACCTCATATGGGGTATACATACCTCAACTTATAAGATTCGCCAGAGCTTCTTCAAATCTTAATGACTCTTAATGAAGCCCTTACTGCCAAACTTCTTAGGCAGGGCTATCGTTATTTTAAACTTCGTAAGGCGTTTTCAAAATTTTATCGCAGACACAGTGCCTTGTTAGAAAAATATAGCGTCAGTCTGAAAACACTTCTGCAACAAGGTATATCGGAACTCGAATTTTACAGTGACTTAGTGTACAGATTTAGAAAAATTGTAGGTAAATCTAACTTTTCGGAGCAATTCAGAAAACTTATTAACCGTTATAAAAGAATTGGCTATAGCCTGGATATTATGCGGCAGACTGCATACCTAGTTGTCAACCCAATCATTGTTGATGGCTATGCTTCACTCTTTAATTGCACGACGGCGGTTCGAGCCTCAGACTCAATGACGGCCTCTTCGTAAAACTTTAACCACTGGGATGGGGCTTGACGATATGTCTTTGGCTTGGCCCGCCGTGGTTCAACTATTGGTTTTCATTTACTCTGGCATACAGTAGAATTAGCCATGAGTACTCGTCTCTGTTTATTATAGTGATTAATTTGATTTTTATGTTTTCGCTTTGATGCATTGACTGAGTTGGGAGCCTTTATGCGAACCGAAGTTTTATGTATTTCTGTATTAAGAGTAGCATCGGGACCCAGGGTGAAGTTAGCTAGCTGTAAAAGTGTTTTAAACCCCCCGATGGTTTGCTCTACCGACCGTTCTAAGGCGGTGGTCCCGGTGTTAGTCTTACTCTTTGTTGCTTTGTGGTTTATTCTACGAGGCGATTTGTTGTATGTCTTTCCGTGTGTCATTTTGTTCTTGTGTTTTTCAGCCCTTTTAGTATTGCGATTACCTCGCTTGGGGAAGAGAGAGCTAATCTTAGTGCTTTTCGTACGTTTGTTCGGTTTGTGCTTGTTTAGATTTGTCGGTTTCCTCTTCCTCTTGGGGTCTGGGAAGTGCTGCGGTTTGTGATTGTGGCACTCCATGGACTTTTCTCTTACCTTTTTTACTCTTTGTTGCTTTGTGGTTTATTCTACGAGGCGATTTATTGTATGTCTTACCACGTGTCATTTTGTTCTTGTGTGTTTCAGTCCTTTTAGTATTGCGATTACCTAGCTTGGGGAAGAGAGAGCTAATCCTAGTGCTTTTCGTACGTTTGTTCGATTTGTGCTTGTTTGGATTCGTCGGTTTCCTCTTCCTCTTGGTGCCTGGGAAGGGCTGCGGCTTGTGATTGTGGCACCCCCTGGACTTTTCTCTTACCTTTTTTTTTTCGTATACAGATTTAGAAAAAAAATGTAAGAAAATCTGACTTTTTGGAGCAATTCAGAAAACTTATTAACCGTTATAAAAGAATTGGCCATGGCCTGGATATTATACGGCAGACTGCATGCCTAGTTCTCAACCCAATCATTGTTGTTGGCTATGCTTAACTCTTTAATTGCAGGACGGTGGATTGGGCCTTAGACTCAATGACGGCCCCTTCGTAAAACTGTAGTCAGTGGGATGGGGCTTGACGATACGTCTTTGACTTGGCCAGCCGTGGTTTTGCCATTGGTTTTCATTTACTCTGGCATACATTAGAATAAGCCATGAGTACTCTTTTTTGTTTATTATAGTGATTAATTTGATTTTTATGTTTTCGCTTTGATGCACGGACTGAGTTGGGAGCCTTTATGCGAACCCAATTTTTTATGTATTTCTGTATTAAGAGTTGCATCAGGACCCAGGGTGAAGCTGGCTAGCTGTAAAAGTGCTTTAAACCCCTAAGTGGTTTACTCTACTTACCGTTCTAAGGTGGTGGTCTCGGAGTCTTACTCTTTGTTGCTTTGTGATTTATTCTCCGAGGCGATTTGTTTTATGGCTTACCTTGTGTTATTTACGTCGGGCTGGAGCCCGGCGTATCTATTTGAGGTTGTTTTTAAAATGTGTATGCATTTGGAGAACATCGGTTTTCTTCCAGTTTAATGGGGTTCTTAGTAGGGTTATATATAACTATTCACTGTATTATTATTCAAAGTCACACGTTTGTAGCAAAGAACTGTGCTATTGGTAACACAGTGAAATAAAAAATGGGAAGTACTGTATAGAATAAATGTAGCAATGTGGCTTTTTCTCATTTAAAAGGGAAATGAGCAGTTTTCCCGTAGGAGCCCCAATTTCACCATTCGACCTGAAATGAGCTTGTTGCTGACAATATACACGTTTGAATTTTTTCATTTCGTTTTGTTTCGTCGTACTACGAAGAAGAAACAAAAGCTATCTTTCATTGTCTACGATTGGAAATATGCATTCTCAAATCGAACGGATTATAAGCTGGTTTAATAATAAATACAGTTTAATTTGATATTCAAACATGGAAAGATTTGGGCCTAAAGAAAACGTTATGAGTGGAGAAACGAACGAAACACTGCTACATAGATGATTTCGGATATAGTATGTTCAGCCTAGGCTATGGATAACGACATGTAATTATGTATGCGGACTAGAAAACAGACGATCATAGTTGATATTTTTTTTACATAGCGATAATTTATATAATTACAACCTTTCAAAAATTATAACATTTTTTCACTATACTACGATCTATAGGGAGCTAAGTAATGCATGACAGATTAGTTTCCCGGCGTATTGATGCTTTGCATCAATGTTTTCTTGTTTTATTCTTGTGTTTTTCAGTCCTTTTAGCATTGCGATTACCTCGCTTGGAGAGAGAGAGCTAATCTTAGTGCTTTTCGTGCGTTTTGTTCAATTGGTGTTTGTTTGGTTTTGTCGGTTTTCTCTTTCTCTTGGTGTCTGGGAAGGGCTGCGGTTTGTGATTGTGGGATTCCCTGGACTTTTCACTTACTGTTTTTTTTTTTTGCAAGCTATAATTTGGATCTTCTTAATATACTAATAAAAGTCTTCATTTTATATACATTGGTTAGCTACATTGCAGATAAAGACTTATTTACGTAATACACTCGATAATATAAAAGAATAAATAAGGCGAAAGTATCATACGTCTTTTTATTCTGAAAAAATAGTATTCTAAAATTGAGTATTAATTCAAAAGACAAAAGCATAGGCAAAGACCTTTACAGAGACGAAAATCCCCGAATTGAAGACATTAAGATTTTACACATGTATCATTGATAAATTATTAAGCAAAAATCATGTGAAGTTTGACTGAGTTGGGTGCCTTTATGCGCATCGATTTTTTATGTATTTTTTATTAAGAGTAGCATCAGGACCCAGGGTGGTTGACTAGCTGGAAAAGTGCTTTAACCCCCTCCCGTCCAGCAGGCTCCCGCCCCCCCCCCCCCCCCCCCCTATACACACACACACACACACCGCCCGGTGGTTTACTCTACTGACCGTTCTAAGGCAGAGGTCCCAGTGTTAGTCTTTTTTTTTTTTTTTTTTTGTTGCTTTGGGGTTTATTCTACGAAGCGATTTGTTTTATGTCTTACGTTGTGTTATTTTGTTCTTGTGTTTTTCAGTCCTTTTAGCATTGCGATTACCTCGCTTTGGGAAGAGAGAGAGCTAATCTTAGTGTTTTTCGTGCATTCGTTCGATTTGTGCTTGTTTGGTGTTGTCATTTCCCTCTTCCTTTTGGTATCTGGGACGGGCTGTGGTTTGTGATTGTGGCACTCTCTGGACTTTTTTATTACCTTTTTTGTGATTGAGGCACTCCCTAAACTTTTCTCTTACCTTTTTTTCTGACATAAAATTCATCTTAAAATGTTTCGTTAGACAGAAAACAATTCTAAGCATTTGCTATAAATAAAAAAAAAGAAAACTTTCATAACTGTATTCAGTATTTTATGCAAACGTGGCTGTGATGCAGATAGCAACGTTACTGTTTACAGCATTGAATGTATTATATAACTGACAACGAACAGTGCATTAAATTTGCTGTTTTTGAAATCCTTTCATAAACTTCAAAAAATACAAAACAGAGGCACTAAAGCTGATGCAGAGTATCATACAGAAAACCGCCAAACTATATAGATATTTTAGACGTTACCTATGTTACTATGGGCAACCTGATAAGACAGACACAAGTTTTAATGCCCTATGTTTCTCATAGTAATAAGATATAATGCTATAATATGAATTCACTTTATTTGTACAACATCTAGGCTGCATTTGATGTGATATTCTATGACAATGTTTTTTTGTTTGTTTTTTTTCTTTTGTTTTTGTTGTTTTGTTGTTGTTTTTTTTTTTGGGGGGGGGGTTTGTTTTTTTTTTTTTTTGTTTTTTTTTTGGGGGGGGGGGTTATGTTTTTTTAATGCAACATTTCATGGTTGGGTGACTTCGCTCAACACCCAATAACTGACAAAGTAATAAAGTTAGTAAAAACAGCAGATTTGGAAAGGATATGTAAATACTTTATCAAAAATTACAAAGTTCAGGTGGTTACAGGGACAAAGTATTGTTACGACCGAGCACTCCTACCTTCGATTATCTGCCTTGGCAGATTACGCATAGCTTCTAAGTATATATTCACTCTCTGACAACTGCGTCAGGGAGTCGACTCTTTGGCTCAGTGGTTAGAGCATTGGATTTTTATCCGGGAGGACCCGGGTTCGATTCCCAGGAAAGACGGAATAATTTTTCAGCTATGCTTCATTCCTTTGTTACGGCTTTCACGTCGTAAGTAGGGGGCTCGTCCGAGATTGGACTTTATACGCCGAAAATGGCTTCACGTCATCATAAATGATGACTTCCTTGAAGAGGGGGAGTGTTACGACCGAGCACTCCTACCTTCGATTATCTGCCTTGGCAGATTACGCATAGCTTCTAAGTATATATTCACTCTCTGACAACTGCGTCAGGGAGTCGACTCTTTGGCTCAGTGGTTAGAGCATTGGATTTTTATCCGGGAGGACCCGGGTTCGATTCCCAGGAAAGACGGAATATTTTTTCAGCTATGCTTCATTTCTTTGTTACGGCTATCATGTCGTAAGAGTATGATATCTATGAAATGAACTATATGTGTTAAAAAACTCTTTTCTAAAGGGAACCGTAGAAATGTAACATGCGTAACACAATGTAAGGCGAAAAGGAATTTTTAAACATCACATTTTGTAGCTAGTGAACTGCTCTGTTTCCTCATTTTCTAGTTGGAACATATAAATACTTTTGCTCCAATTCTCATAGGTTTGTTAGTTTTCTATGGTATTACATATTTCATATGGGCAACGAATGAAACTGGCTGTTACTAGGTAAGGTTCCCATCACCAGATGGCTTACATGCTGCAAAATGCAAGATAATACGCTTTAAGACAAGAGGATCATGATAGTCCTATATCGCTCACCTGAGCAAACAGTTTTGCATACTTACTGTTGAAGTTTCAGCCAAGTTTACTGCTCTAAGATTTTTGTATAAATTTTATAGCCCTGCACCCCAGCGGCCATGTTTTTTTTGTTTTTGTTTTTTTTTTGTTTTGTTTTTTTTTTTCATGCATCATGACAGCTTGAACTGAATCTTGAAAGAGGATCACCAAAGGAACAATTCTGCGAAGTTATATTGAAATCGGTCCAGTGGTTTCTGACAAAAAGATTTTTAAAATGTTTTATATAGCTTTATAGGGAAAATAAGCCCAAACCCCGAACGGCCATGTTTTTGACGAATCATGACAGCTTGAACAGACTTGCTAGAGGGTCACCATAGGAACATTCCTGCCAAGTTATATTGAAATCAGTTCAGTGATTTCTGACAAGAAGATTTTTAAAGTTTTCTATTTAGATATATAGGGAAAATAAGCCCCACCCTTAGCAGCCATGTTTTTGACGAATCATGATTGCTTGAACAATCTTGGTAGAGGGTCACCAAACAATATTCCTGCCAAGTAATATTGAAATCAGTCAGGTGGTTTCTGACAAGAAGAATTTTATAGTTTTCTATACAGATATATACGGAAGAATTTTAAAATTTTCTATACAAATATATATACGGAAAATAAGCCCAGCTCCCTGACGGCCATTTTTTGACGTATCATGAGGGCGTGAACAACCTTGGTAGAAGGTCACCAAAGCAACATTCATGCCAAGTTACACTGCACTCGATCCAACGGTTTCTTACGAGAAGATTTTTAAATTTTTCGTAGATATATAGGGAAAATAAGCCCCAACCCCTAGCGGCCATGTTTTATGACGAATCATGACGGCTTGAACAATCTTGGTACAGGGTCACCAAAGAAACATTCCTGCCAAGTGATATTGAAATCGGTCCATTTGTTTCTGTCAAGAAGATTTTTAAACTTTTCTATATAGCTATATAGGGAAAATAAGCCCCGCACCCTTGCGGCCATGTTTTTTGACGAATCATGATAACTTGAATAATCTTGGTAGAGGGTCAACAAGCTAATATTTCTGCCAATTTATAATGAAATCGGTCCAGAGGTTTCTGACAAGAACATTTTTGATGTTTTCTGTATAGTTATATAGGGAAACTAAGACATTCCTCATGGCGGCCACGTTTTTTGACGAATCCAAACGACTTGAATAATATTGGTAGAGGGTTACAAAAGAAACATTCCTGCATTGTTATATTGAAATCGGTCCAGTGGTTTCTGACAAGAAGATAATTAAAATTTTCTATATTAATATATAGGGAAAATAAGCCCCGCCCCCTAGCGGCCATGTTTTTTGACAAATCATGACGGCTTGAACAATCTTGGTAAAGGATCACCAAGAAAACATTTTTGCCAAGTTAAATAGAAATCAGTCCAGTGGTTTCTGACATGAAGATTTTTAAAGTTGTCTATATATAGGGAAAATAAGCCCCGCCACCAGGCTTCCATGCTTTTTGACGAATCATGACGGCTTGGACAATCTTGGTAGAAGGTTACAAAAGAAACATTCCTGTTATATTGAAATCGATCCATTAGTTTCTGACAGAATATTTTTAAAGTTTTCTATAAAGATATATAGGGAAAATAAGCCCCGCCCCTTGGCGCCCATGTTTTTTGACGAATCCAATTGGCTTGAATAATCTTGGTAAAGGATCACCAAAGGAACATTTCTGCAAAATTATATTGAAATCAGTCTAGTGGTTTCTGAGAAGAAGATTTTTAAAGTTTTCTATATGGATTTATAGGGAAAATAAGCCACGCCCCTGGCGGGCCTGTTTTTTGACGAATTCAAATGGCTTGAACAATCTTGGTAGAGGATCATCAAAGAAACATTTCTGCAATATTATAGCGAAATCGGTCCAGTGGTTTATGACAAGAAGATTTTTAAAGTTTTCTATATAGATATATAGGGAAAAATAAGCCACGCTCCCCTGGCGGCCACGTTTTTTGACGAATCCAAATGGCTTGAACAATTTTTGACGAATCATGACGGCTTGGACAATCTTGGTAAAAGGTTACAAAAGAAACATTCCTGACGTGTTATATTGAAATCGGTCCATTGGTTTCTGACAAGAATATTTTTATAGGCAAACTATTGGTATTCCGATGGGAACTAATTGTGCTCCTCTTGTTGCAGATTTGTTTCTTTTTTTTGTTATGAGAGAGATTTCATGAAGTCTCTCTCACGTGAAAATCAGGGTGACATTATTGAGGCTTTCAATTCAACTTCAAGATACCTTGCTGACGTATTAAATATTGACAATTTTTACTTTGACCAAATGGTAGACCGGATATACCCTACGGACCTCCAATTAAATAGAGCAAATTCTTCCGATACCGAGGCACCTTTTTTGGATTTGAATCTATGTATTTCTAATTGTACGGTTTCCACCAAAATTTATGATAAACGGGACGATTTTGATTTTGATATAGTCAATTTCCCTTTTCTGGATGGCGATATCCCCCGGCGTACCTCATATGGGGTATACATATCTCAACTTATTAGATTCGCCAGAGCTTCTTCAAATCTTAATGACTTTAACTACCGTAATAACGCCCTTACTGCCGAACTTCTTAGGCAGGGCTATCGTTATTTTAAACTTCGTAAGGCGTTTTCAAAATTTTATCGCAGACACGGTGCCTTGTTAGAAAAATATAGTGTCAGTCTGAAAACACTTCTGCAACAAGGTATATCGGAACCCGAATTTTACGGTGACTTAGTGTACAGATTTAGAAAAATTGTAGGTAAATCTAACTTTTCGGAGTAATTCAGAAAACTTATTGTTATAAAAGAATTGGCTATATCCTGGATATTATGCGGCAGACTGCATGCCTAGTTGTCAACCCAATCATTGTTGATGGCTATGCTTCACTCTTTAATTGCACGACGGCGGTTCGGGCCTCAGACCCAATGACGGCCTCTTCGTAAAACTTTAACCAGTGGGTTTGGGCTCGACGATATGTCTTTGGCTTGGCCCGCCGTGGTTTAACTTTTGGTTTTCATTTACTCTGGCATACAGTAGAATTAGCCATGAGTACGCGGTACTTTTATTGTTGTACGTTTTATTAATTGTTATGTAGTGTTCCATTATCTACTTTTTTATATTAATAATTATGTTAGTCGATTATATATTCACGGTTCGGGCCTCAGACTCAATGATGGTCTCTTCGTAAAACTTTTACCAGTGGGTTGGGGCTTGACGACATGTCTTTGACTTGGTCCGCCGTGGTTCAACTATTGGTTTTCATTTACTCTGGCATACAGTAGAATTAGCCATGAGTACCTGTCTTTGTTTATTATAGTGATTAATTTGATTTTTGTGTTTTCGCTATGATGCATTGACTGAGTTGGGAGCCTTTATGCGAACCGAATGTTTATGTGTTTCTGTATTAATGTAGCGTCGGGACCCAGGTTGAAATTAGCTAGCTGAAAAAAAAAACAAAAAACGCTCCCCTGGCGGCCATATTTTTTTAAAAATCCAAATGGTTTGAACAATCTTGGTAAAGGATCACAAAAGGAACAGTTCTGCAAAATTATATTGAAATCGGTCTAGTAGTTTCTGACAAGAATATTTTTAAAGTTTTCTATATAGATATATAGGGAAAATAAGCCCCGCTCCCTGGCGCCCATGTTTTTCGACGAATCCAAATGGCTTGAACAATTTTGGTAGAGGATCACCAAAGGAACATTTTCTGCAAAATTATTGAAATCGATTCAGTGGTTTCTGACAAGATGATTTTTAAAATTTTCCGTATAGATATATAGGGAAAATAAGCTCCACCCGCTGGCGGCCATGTTTTTTGACGAATCCAAATGGCTTTAACAATCTTAGTAAAGGAGCACCAAAGAAACATTTCTGCAAAATAATATTGAAATCAGTTCAGTGGTTTCTGATAAGAAGATGTTTTAATTTTTTAGTTAAAAAATCTTTTTTTAGCTCCTTTGACCTAGATATGCAATAGACCGAAACATTTGAATAACTTAAAAAGAGGACCAACCAAGAGTCATTCCTGTAAAGTTTGGTCAAAATCCGATCAGTGGTTTAGGGGGAGATGTTGTTTAAAGATTGTGAACAGACGGACGGACAGACGGACGACGACGATGACGGACGGTGAGTGATCACAATAGATCAACTTGAGCCTTTGGCTCAGGTGAACTAAAAAACATGGTCCACAAAATTCCCCCTTGGGGAAGGTAAACCATAGCTGGCCAGCGGTTTATGAGTATAATACCTAGTCAGGAGTGCAACATCATACACACCGTGTATCATAGAATCCGGAACTTGGTACCACTTCAGTCGATAAACAACTATAAAAATGGCTGGAATGGCACGTAGCCAGGTCAGTGGAACTTTTTTTCGGTGCCTTTTAATGAGTGTCATCCTTTGAAATAAAAAGTATTAGTTCCTAGAGACATCTGACTGTTGTCCATGCCCGTGCTTTTTCAAAAATATTTCTGTATTTCGCTAAAAACACTTGGAATCCTGCGAGCTGGTACTTTTCAAAACAACGTGTCTCCTCGAAAACATGATCGTTTCGGCATTGTTTAAAGCATTTTCCTGTTCTTTTTTAATGTCAAAACATTCAGCATATTAAAAATCACCTTCGGTATAAGGTTCATTTGCAAAGACAATGATTTGACTGAATTATTCTCGAAAACACGAGTTTCTGGGAGTACGGCAAATTGGAAGTTCTGTGTACGGCAGCTTGAAAAAACATAATAAATTTACAGTACGGCAACTTGCATCGATATAACGCAGCAAAACTGTCCGATTTCCATGCATTATGTTTGTTAAACTAGTCTCTTTGCACTAATGCTTGCGAATTTCTAAAGAAGCTTAAGTTTTATTATTGATCCATTTTCCTAGCCATGCGAATCTTTTACGAATGATAAGAATAATTACAAATGCTGATGCAAACCTTGCCAATGCTTTCAAACGCCTTTGAATAAAGTTAATACACAACGATTGCTTGCCAATATTCGCTTATCGGCAGTTATTCTTCACATTTTACCAAGAGTAAAGTTGTATTTTAGATGGCATATTTGATCAAGATAACTGGCTTAAGCATTAAATAAGCCGACATAGGTATACATTTTTTGTGACACGCATTTATATGCTACGCGTTTCTTATTTTGATGGTTTCTAGAAAATTTCACCATGAGTATACTTTTCTTCTCCAGTTTCTCTATCAATTACTAATAATACGTGCTGCTTCGTTTGCGTGCATGCACGCTCTGAAAATACAGGGAAAATGCTAATGAATACTCTACAAATGCCTTACCAACGTTACAAGTGTAACGTGCAATCAATACGAACAGCTTGTCAATTCTTAAGAATGCGTTGCGAAAAAATGAGAATGTGCTTTCCTTGCGAATATAAGGAGCATGTTTCAATTATTCGTAACCTAGCCCCCACTCCCCCCACCCACCCCCCGCCACACCCGCCCCCCTCCCCTCTCGCCCCCAAATCGTCAGCGAATGCTTATGAACGCTTGTGAATTTTTGACAATTATTTTACGATCATTACGAATTGGCGACGAATGACATTCGCAAGCACATTCGCCATAGTGTGAGAGATGGGGAATTTCCACTCCTTTCACCAGTTACAAAGGACAACGTGCATTAACAGAACTTTTTTGGCTCCTTGGGCCATCCATAAAAATTATTTGTTTGCTGTCCCCCGACCGACTCACTATTTTACCCCCACACAAAAATTTATTGAGATATACCGAATTTTTCACACATTTTTATTGGGAAAAGTCTTTATGATTCAATGTTTGTTTTAATTTTAAACATCACTCTGACAATAATTCAAATGTTTTACTTAACAGCGCAGAATAGGTCATTAACTACTAGGCATTGAATCCACGAAGATTATTTAAAATCACAAGTTTATAAAAAAAAATCACATACCTACCGACCCACCCTGAGAATTCTGGGTAGGGTGACAGCAAACAAAAATATTTTTAAGGATGGTCTTGTGATGCCAACAAATCAAAGTTGTAGTCAAGAAATTTCGCAAGTTGCCGTACTCAAGTGCTTCGCGATTTTTCCTGTTTTCATCGAGTTCCAGAACAGTTCGGAGAAAAATGTTAAAATGAATATGAGCAGCAGGCATGGCAATGCGTGTGGGACATAATGAAAAGGAATTTATCGCAGTTGTTTGTGCGATAAACGGGCGTGTTACAAAGATGACACATATTTTCGTGGTACCAGGCTGCTCGTTTTGCACTGAAAGATGAACTTTGAACCATTTTCATGTGATTTCAAGGGGTGTATTTAAAACTAAAATGTCTTCGATAAATGAGGAATGTTTATTTAGTGCACAATACCTCGACAGAACATTATGATAAAGGATTTTCTTACCCTGGACATAATCCAATTCGTTTGTTTATGAGTTGTTTATCGACTGAAGTGTACCAAGTTCATTCTTCTATGATACAAGGTGATACAGTTTGATTACCCCTATCGTATCGAGATATAAAATACATTTGACGAAAACAGGAGGGGGTCTCAAAAATGAAAGAATAGAATGTCGGCCATAGTTCTTTAGAATATCTGATAAAACCTTCAGTGAAGCAATGGATATATATATATTCTTTTAAAATTTCCATTCTTTCTTAAACCATGGCTTATGTGCTTAAGTTTTTGAATATTCAAAATAGAAGACAGATCAAATCCAGCATTTTTGAAATATTACATTCTTGGAAAATCGTATTATTATATCCCAGTTGAAAAGGCGTTTGTAATTATTAAATCCGTTTTTAATTCAGTTTGATGTATTTTGATATGTTTGAATCTCGAAGAAGAATTCCATCATTGTAAGAACTGGTGATAATCTTACTTTTAAGTTATTGCCGTAAGAACTGGTGATAATCTTACTTTTAAGTTATTGCGTAAGAGTTATGATTTGATAAACGTCGAAAATTAACAGACGAATCCAGCGGCAAGTTTAATGGTTTTATTTTAGAGAAGGTAACAGGTTTTGAAAATAACTGACAGTGGGAAATCCGTACAAAATATGCAGAATACAGCCTGAGAGGATTTAAATTAATACTAAGTCTTTTTGTGATACGCATAATTGTTCAATCAGTGGTGATAGCGTCAAAAGAAAATCGACAATCATGTCGGTTTTATGCGTTCAAGCAATGATATGTAAATCGTTTCCTACGAGAAAAGAAATTGTATTACAAGTACCTACAATTCATAATTATGTCCAATGAAATCCATCGGCAGAGAGAAAAGAAGTGA
The DNA here is from genome assembly GCA_964016985.1 of Anodontia alba. NCBI lineage: Eukaryota > Metazoa > Mollusca > Bivalvia > Lucinida > Lucinidae > Anodontia > Anodontia alba. The sequence goes on from OZ024833.1 coordinate 9,756,547, forward strand.
CCATTATACAACGACAAACAAATGTCGGTAAACTAGTGGCCTTCACTGAAAACTCGGTGTGGTCTAATATCAAGGGAAAAGAAAAATGAAAACCGATTGAGAACAATCCCTTAGGATAGAAAACATGAGATCATTAAATGACTGTACATAGATCATCCACAACAGCATAGCCACAAAAGCTCTGTTATGTAAAGTAAATAAGAGAACTCACGACCTGATACAATTAGATCCACATCGAAGAGAAAGACAGAAGAATACCATAAAAGCCATAAAAGGAACAAACGGCAGGCAGTTAGCAACTCTTTCTCAAAAAGGTGGGAACTCTGTTACCGAAACAAAAGGTAAGAGAAAAGTCCAGGGAGTGCTACAATCACAAACTACAGCCCTTCCCAGACCCAAAGAGGAATAGAAAACCGACAAATCCAAACAAGCACAAATCGAACAAACGTACGAAAAGCACTAAGATTAGCTCTCTCTTCCCCAAGCGAGGTAATCGCAAAACTAAAGGGACTGAAAAACACAAGAACAAAATGACACACGGAAAGACATACAACAAACCATAAAGCAACAAAGAGTAAGACTAACACCGGGACCACCGCCTTAGAACGGTGAGTAGAGTAAACCACCGAGGGGATTAAAGCACTTTTACAGCTAACTTACTTCACCCTGGGTCCCGATGCTACTCTTAATACAGAAACACATAAACATTCGGTTCGCATAAAGGCTCCCAACTCAGTCAATGCATCAAAGCGAAAACATAAAAATCAAATTAATCACTATAATAAACAAAGACGAGTACACATGGCTAATTCTACTGTATCCCAGAGTAAATGAAAACCAATAGTTGAACCACGGCGGACCAAGCCAAAGACATATCGTCAAGCCCCAACCCACTGGTTAAAGTTTTACGAAGAGGCCGTCATTGAGTCTGAGGCCCGAACCGTGAATATATAATCGACTAACATAATTATTAATATAAAAACAGTAGATAATGAAACACTACATAACAATTAATAAAACGTACAACAATAAAAGTACCGCCTTGGAATGATCATTAATGAATTAGTAGGGGCGGCTTAAGCTGGCTTTATGGGATTCCTGGGTTATCAAACAATACTAAAGGAGTGCTGGAGTAAACGCAAACAACCAGTTGAACTCCGGTGAGCCGAGAAACAGACAGAAAAAAAGTTTCGACCCATATCATCTAACAAGTTGTTTTAAGTCGGAGCCATCATAGTCTCTGAACCCCAACTAAAGTGCATACAATTAAAAAGATAAGCAATGTGCAAGGATGCTTTTCAACCACGGTGTAGAACCCATTTGCACTAATTATTTAAAGTAGGATGTTCAAGAGTCAAGGCAATTGAAGTTTTTGTTTATCAAGTGTGTATCTTGGTGCTTTACAACCACTGACGTTAACCTATTTGCATTAATTATATATATTATGGACTTCAAGAGAAATACAACGCTCATAAGAATTAAATGCTAACTTTGTATAATAGTATCATTTTAATACATTATTTTGATTAGCTTCATTTTCTTTGAAAAATGGTATTTGGATAAAACTGGAACTTGTTTTCTATCCATTGTTTTTGTAGGTTAGTTCAAAATAAACGAATAAATACATTACGAAAACATGCCTATTCAAATATGTAGAAAGTTTCACTTCCAAAAGCTGAAAATTTACAGATAAAAAACTCTGATATATTTCATATTTCTGCTCAAAACATAGATGGCTGCTTGTTTTGTGAAATAGTTAGGCCATTGGACCTATGGTTTATAGAATTTCAGAAAAATGAATGAGATTAATTCAAAGACACTTGTAAAGCATTTTAAACGCCACAAATCATTCTGCCATACTCTTATTTTATTAATGGTGCGTGGGTAAGTTGAGTCCTTGTAAAACAGCGAACTCGAGAATGTAGCAAAAGCAGCTGACTCAATAAAAAACGTAGTTTGTGCAATTTTAAAAGCATTTGGATTGTTGTATTTATCATCTTTGTATTTACTGTTCAGTGTTAATATGGGTTGATGTTAAGCACGCTGACTCATTTTATAGGCGCTACTGATTATGTCGTATGTCCTGTAAACCATTTTATAAATATGGAAGATTCTTGGAGTTATAGGTATCCATACTAAGGCCCCCTTTTCCCTAAAGAAATGTTAAATTTAAATCAAAGCTGAAAAGCAAATTATTCGAACGTGGCTAAAGTAATTGTTTACTCAAGGGTAACAGTAACGGTTGATCATGTTTTGTGATCGACATAATCGACGCTTAGTGTAACCACAGCAAAATGAACAGAACGCCTATTTTTAACGGGTTGCACTAAGCGTATAGTTAATAAAACACCATTTGTCCACTAGGTACACTTTTGTTTTGTGAAATGGCAAGAGAAAGTATCCGAGCTAACCAAGGATGCAAAGGTTCCTCATGCGGGCAACGACGACTCTAATCAAACAGCAGTCTTCGTTTGGCACATATATCAGAAGGTACAGATTCTCAGGTTTATTTGTTTCTTGTGTACCGTCTCAAATGGCTTAAGAATGTACAGGCTCCTTCAGGGGTGGTAACTCTGTCATGATCGTCTTAGCCACTCTCGAAAATGGGGTCTACTCTTTGCGGAAACTATTAGCTCCATCTTTTTTAATAAAGAAGAATTTGCTCTCAGAGAACACAAGCTCTTTCTTTATAGCGTGTACCCACGAATAAAAGCACTTGCTTCCACTATTTTATAAAGGGGAAATTGTCCCAGAGAAATCATTAAAGGATAGATCTTGATAGTGTAGAGAGAGCAAATCCTCTCCCTAAAGAGTAGATCCCTTTTCAGAAAGGGACTTGGGTGCAGAAAAGTAAACTGAAATGCACAGTCGATGGAGCACCATCGAAAACCCCTCGTTCATTGCTAATAGCATGACTGACGGACGGATAGACGAATTTGCTCTTGATCACCCTTACCATAAGAGGAGGTCATGTAGCAAGTTTGGTTAAATTCCGCCCAGTGGTTTAGGAGGAGATAGCGTGACGGACAGATTGACAGATGACAAATACACGGGGAAAATGTTGCTCTTACACTCCCTTACTATGAGAGAAAAGTGATGTAGCAAGTTTGATTGAATGAGTGGTTTAGGAGGAGATAGCGTGACGGACAATTGAATAAATGATGGACACCCTTACCATGAGGGGAAGTGATGTAGCAAGTTTGGTTGAATTCCGCCCAGTGGTTTATGAGGAGATAACGTGACGGGCATATTGAGGGACGACGGACGGACGGAGGCGTTCACAATGCCCCCATTTCTTTTTTCGAAAGCGTGGGGATGACAAGAGGACACACGAGTTGTTCTTTTGTTGTTATTCAAGATAGCGTTTCCGCCCAACAAAGATTCTGATCAGCCTGCACATCCTCGCAATCTGGGCCCAGTTGTTGAAAGCTAACTACATCTTTAGTTAATGATTCGTTAAAATTTACATCGAATGATACGATAATATGCTGAAATTTTTTGCTGAAAAAGATATCAGCTTTTGCAGTGCAAAAGCTGCTCACATTTTTTCAGCTAAAAACATCAGAATATTGTGTATTGAATACGCTAAAACAGTTAATGGAATGACCCTTCACGAGCTCATTAAGCTAACAACGCTTTAAACAACTGGGCCATGATCAGTATTTGCAGGGCACTTTTGGGGTAGTCAAGGATCCAAAACGTCTTCAAGCGGAGAATGAAGTCATCGATAAGCCTGCGTGAATGCTACCATGTGTACTAGTCCTCTTAAGTAATTCTTGTTGTCTCAAAACGTGTTCTGTCCCCACTAACTGGTGTTTCCGTTGCTAAAAATAGTGTTTTGCAATACAGTAACAAGACTCTTTTATTAAGTACAAATGCTACCATTATAAAGACACCCTGGCTTGCATTGAGAATTATGAAGATGAACTCCAGTATTTCGGTTTTAAGAACTATTTGAAGAAAACCAAATGTCCACGTAAGGCCGGTTAAAGCTGAGAGCCGCACATAGACCTGCAGATAATTTCTTTCTTTGTTCAGCATTGTGGTCGCCGAACCCACCTTTCCGATCTCATAAACAACGTACGAAAACATTGCACCATTAACAAGCAAGGTAAGGGCCGATGGAATCACAAAGGTGATAAGCTGCATGATGGGTGAGGATAAGTAGCAGAGTCTCCCACCATATCCACTATTTTGTCCGTTGCTAACCACAAGAGAGGCAATCAGGTTCACAAAGACAAACAAAAGTGAGGAACATGTGACATATAAAATATTTCTGACTGTCTGTTTCACTTCATATTTGGGAGATATTAGATAATGTTTCTTAAAAATGAGAAACATTTGGGTACAACAATTATTCATTGCGAACATCACAGATAACCAGAGGAAGTGACAAATACCTCCTATCAATGAGCATGCCCAGTCTGACACTGAATTCTGACCTGAACCAAACTGATAAAAACTCTGAGCTAAAAGAAGAAATACAGAAAGAATCATGTTATTGATTCCTGGTTGTGACTGAAGACTGGAAAACCTTCCATACGTTACTATGGTAACCAACAGGCAAACAATAGAAAAACATATACAAACCAAGGAGATAATATTTTTGGGGTGAAATGGTTTCCTGGAGGAAACGCCTGTTTTAGATTTTGATATGGACATATTCAAATATATATCTTCATAATCTCTGAGACAGATATCTATTGTTTCTTCATGTATTTCATATTCCCATTTCGAAAGTACTTTAGTTGTCCGGTTAAACGTAGCATCTTCTGCACAAATGAGAAAGTCGTTTTCAATTTTGCATGGGAAATCATTAATGTGAAATTGTATAAAAGGGCAAACATAGAGTTTACTTACCATAAATGTTTCTTCCACAGAACAAAGAAAGTTTCTATCATAGTCAGTCCTAAGTTCTTTTTTACACCTGCCAAATTGATTAGGTACACACACCCTTGCACTGCCATTATCAAATGTGTAATTATACTGAGCTACCTCTACATTGAATGTAATGCCAAAACTTTGGAAAACTACAGAACTACTTTGCATATTCATGAGCCTATCGATGAATCTAATGTAAGCCAGTCTATGTGTACCCTTTTCAAACTGAATCAGCATGTAGAGTACAACAAACTCAATATGTCGATCATTATTTGAGCTTATGAAATACAAATATTGATAATGCATACCGACAAAATTGAGAGTGAACGAATTTATAGTGTCTTCAATATCGGTCGTTATTCGTTGTTCGAAATCGCCAAGAGGACGGGAGTCAGGAACTGGGACTAACTTGACAAAATATGAATAGCAGGATGCTCTGTCGAGTTTGGAATAGTAGACTTTCGTAGGATAAACGCATTCGCCCTTGACTAAATTACTGTGTTCATGACAAGTCACATTTCGGCAGACCATCTGCAAATAAAAATTACTACACTTACATTTAGGAGAAAAACTAGAGATCCAATGGGGCAAGAATTCACTCACCTGGATTAGGCTTATCATGATAATTATGTTACACTGCGCCGTGGTTGCCATCTTGGCTGTCAGATCAGATCGCCTTTAGCAATTCTGAATTCCCATGTTGCCTAGGTTGGAACAAAAAAAAATAACAATTCTTTATAACGCCTCAATACTCCCATCAAATTTCAAATCAATCCCACTTACGGTTTGGGAGATGTAGTTTGAATAATTTCAAGATGGCTGCCATAGCGGCTATCTTGGACAGCAAAACGAAACAATTTTAGCAATTCTGAATCTCCATGCCGCCCGCAGCAATGTCTCCTACCAACTTTCAGTGCAATCCGACTTACCGTTCTAGAGCAGATGAGGTTTGAAGATTTTTAGATGGCCGCCATGGTCGCCATCTTGGATATTGCAATCGAACGACTTTAGGAATTCTAAATTTCCACGTTACCCTGATGCCTCCCACCAAGTTTCTGCTCAATCCGACTTATCATTCGGAAGCAGATAGCAACTGGAGATTTTCAAGATGGCCGCCGTGGCGGCCATGGCAATTCAGAATTCCTATGTTGCCCCAGTGCCTGTGACTAATTTTGGCTCAATCCGACTTACCATTCGGGAGTTGATGTGGTTTGAAATTGGATATCGTAACGGAACGAATTTAGCAATTCTAAATCTCTTTGTCGCTGTGGTGCCTTTTAGTTTGGAAGGAGATGCTGTTTAAAGAATTACAAGATGGCCGCTGTAGTGGTCATCTTAAATGTCAGAACAGAACGATTCTAGCAATTCTGAATCTCTGTGTCTCCTTAATGCCTCCCACTAAGTTTCGACTTAATTCGACTCATAGTTCAGGAGCAGATGTCGTTTGAAGATTTTTAAGCTGGCCGCCATGGCGACCATCTTGGGTATCGGATCGAAACGAATTTAGCCGTTCTGCACTTCCATGTCGCTCCAATGTCTCCCATTAAATTTCAGCTCAAAACAACTTACGGTTTGGGAGCAGATATGGTTTTAAGAATTAAAAGATGAGAAAACGAAACGGAACAAGTTTAGCAATTTTGAATCTCCTAATCGTACCTCTGCCTCCAACCAAATTGTGGGGTTCAATCCGACAGCGTTCGGGAGCAATTATGGATTGAAGATTTCAAGATGACTACCGTGGCAGCTAGTTGGATATCGGAACGGAACAATTTTAGTAATTTTTAGTCTCCATGTCCCCTGGATGCCTCCCATCAAGTTTCAGCTCAATCCGACTTAAGACTTGAGAGGAGATGTCGTTTGAACAATTTCAAGTAAGCCGTTATGGAGGCCATCTTGGATATCGGAAAAAAATAACGTTTAAGCAACTCTGAATTTCTATGAGCCCAATGTCTCCCACCAGCTCAACCTGATTAACGATTCTTGATATGTCGAAAATGTGAGAAGTTAAAGGCGCATGACGAACAAAAGGCAGCGGCATAAGCTGCCCAGGAGCAAAGCTCCAGGTGAATTAAAAATACCAAGGGAGGAAACTTTGTTTATTTAAATTTGCCCTCTTCTGAAACGGAGACTGCTCTGAAAGGAAATATATCGGTCCATTTGAGAGTACATTTGCCTTTTGGGGGTATATCCCTTTCCAGAAAGAGCATGCTATGCAAGAAAGTAAACAGGAAGTCATAAAATTAGTTTCCATTGTAAAAACGTGGAAGAACACCTTCCAGGCGTATCCAGTCTTAAACTTAACCGTGGGCACATCATGTCCTACGTAATAACATTGGCAAATACTCATATCAGCCTGCACATCTTTGCAGTCTGGTCAGTCCTCACAGGGCACCTGTGTGTAGCCAAGAATCCAAACTGTCTTCAGGCGGACGGCGTAAAACACTGATCAGCCTGCGTGAATGCACAATCGTAGCTGAGTCTTTGCTTGGCGCATCCGCGCAGTATGATCGGAGTCATCACAGGAAACTCTTTGTGGAGCCTAGCATTCAAAGCGTCTTTAGACAGACAGCGATATTACTGACGTTACGAAAGCACGCCTATTCAAATAGATAAAAACATTTCACCTCCAAAAACTGAAAATTTTCAAATAAAAAAAAGTCTGAAATTTTTCATATTTCTGCTTAAAACATAGAATGTGGATACCCGTTAGAAATGCCTCGGCGAAGCGATTTTAACGGAGTACCCACAATCTATGCTTTTAAGCAAAACTAAGATAAAATAATGTATACCTCTGTAAACCCCAGTTTTACTATATAAAAGTGGGGGTTAAGAGGGTCAAAATTATATAGGCATGTCTCCGTGATGTTTAGACGAACAGCGAGATTACTCATCAACCTGAGTGAATGAGTAGTCATATCCGAGTCTTCGCTGGGCGCACTTGCGCTCTTGTAGGAAATGCTGTACCCTAGCACATACGTAGTATGACACTAACATTACTCCAACAAGTCTGTAACGGTAACACCCTAGTGAACATGGATTTTACTACATGTAGCCGTTATATTTATTGACAGAGAAACTCAGTGTAAACAGTCTACTTCACAATCTTCGTTTTGTTTACTTGGTGTTTATGCCATGCCTTGCTGCTAAATGTATAGCATGTCAACTTTGTAGACTACAATAGAATTAAAAATCTGCTATCAAAGAATAAATGAATGAAATGTGATCAGCAAAATATTATTTAGTCTTCATATTTGTAATGTGCATAAGCAGCAGGGGGGGGGGGGGGGAGGGTGATTGGAGTAGCTATATCGGGAGGGTGATCATAGTAGGTATATCGGGCCGCGGACCTACACAAATACATGTAATTGCCAATTGTGTGTGTACGTGAAGGGGGCCCGACCTACGTAAATATTTGGCAACAGCCAGCCCGAGCCCCTGGGGACGGCCCCCACCCTCGCCGGCCCGGGGCTCTGACGGGACGGCCGCTTGAGAACCGCCCGAGCACCAGCGGAGCTGGTAGGGTTGGCCAGCCTGCGCCCCTGGGGACGGCCCTCCGCCCTCGCTGGCCCGGGGCTCTGAAAGCATTGCTCCCTTTATACATTTCAGTTAGAGAAATGTAGTACTTTCCATATGCCTGAGGTACCATGAATGGTCAAAACACATGCCAGTGGCTGGTTATCGGCTCTACGGAGTTTTGTGGCAAGAGCTGTTTGGGGGATCATTGCAAGATTCACCTCGCCCGCCTGAGACGAGGTCCCGGCACACAGCCATGCATGGTGTGTGGTAAGGGTGTCAAAAATCGATTCGGGCTATGCCTTGACTGTGGAGAGAGCGACGAGGCTGCTTGATAGCCTTCCGGAGAAACTTTTCTTATGAAGTTTCTCCGGGAGAAAGCTGAAGATGAGTGGGTCCTGGAAGATGTTTGATCCAGTCCGGGCTGAGCAAAAGAAGGGCCAGGGGGTCATCGAGGTCTCCCGGGACACGAAGCCTGGCGTGTTGACTGGAATTGACAATGTGTTCTACCAAAATGCCTACCCTGTCACCGCGGTTGCCTACGGCCTCTATCCCATCAGAGACCCAGACCCGGCCAACCTAGCTCCGCAAAGACATGGTGACCTCAGTTGTGTGGCTCAGAGAGTTATGGAGCACTTCGAGGGCGCATCAAGAGGCCATAGACTCACATCCATTCCGCGGCTAGGGAAGCTACAAGATTGGGAGAGGGGGGTCCATGAGACCGGAGCCTCGGTTGACGACGTGGCTGAACTGGAGAAGATCCTCTGGAGACCAATCGTCCTGAGGGACATTGTTGGTGAATACATCTTCAACAGCGGCAAATATCGGTCGGACATCGAACCATAGAGCTCATCTGCCACAACGGCCACTCCTGGTCCAAAGATCTCCACTTCCCCTTCCCGCAGTCCAGAGAGGTCCACATCTATGAGGGTGATGTCTGGCACGCCATCCGGAAAGTCACCCAGGGTGAGCCATTGGCGGTCTGGTTCCTGGGCGGTCGAGACCGGCGGCTCTCTGTCGACCAGTTCGTGCTCCAGGACGGCCGCACCTATAGGACGCGGGAGGCCCACGAAAGACTCGGAGCGATCTGCGCCGGATTGGGCGACCCCAAGCTCGCCGACAGAGCCTTCGGCGAGAACCAAGCGGCCTCCATGATGGCAAAAGAGAAGAACGGCTGGAAGCCAACCCCAGCGAGCCTCCTCCCGGACATCGAGAAGGCTTGTGTGGAGCACGGTCACGGCGGCCTCTGGAACTCGATGAATTATCACACGAGGGTTGTCAGCATCGATATGAAGGCCTGCTATCCGGCATCCTTCCGGGACATGGGTGAAGCCAAACCCTATTTCGGGCGGTTTGGACACCCAACCCACCGCATGACCCGTGTAGCAATCAATGGCCCTCTTCCAAAAGACATTGGCACTGGATTTGCCGATGTTCAAGAATGGGAGTTTGAGGCTACCTGCCATCCCGTCATCCCTGCCTGGTTTGGGAGGCACTTCGCACGCCCCGAAGGCGGTTGGGCCCCGACACAGCTTCTTGCCTTCCTCACAGTCTGGCCTGTTGGGGTCTCTCAGTCAGGGAGGCGATCATCTCCTTCGAAAATCAGACTGAGGTCTGGTTGCCCGAGAGCAGGGACCAGGCCTGCTCCGTCATCGGCAAGTTCACCCAGGGCGCCAAAGCCGACGGCAAGAGACTGACACGAAGGCTTGTGACTGAAGGAGGCGAGCTCGACTACCTCGTCCGGGACACCCGCCAAAGTGGCACTTTGGTCGGAGCACCTGAAAGGTGCCCTCTGGGTCACATCCTCACTTACTACGATGGTTCCCAACCACAGTCCGCTCACCTCAGGGCCTCGATGCACGCGTATGCCCACATCAACCTCCTCTCAATGCTACAGAGATTCGAACCAGGTGAGGCCGTCCGCGTGGCAACGGATTTCATTTACGTCCGGAAATCTGCGCTTCACAAAGCGTTTGTGGCTCCCAAAAAATGTGACTGGGGGGGGGGGTCATTTGCGTGCTCTGTTTACTCGAGGAAGACTTCCTCCCGAGCCCGGTCGCCCCTGGTCAGTGGCGGGACAAAGGCGAGCAGATCTTCATGCCACAGGAGCATGCGGCCTACATCGCAAAGCCCGATTACATCGCAACAAAAAAACCTCACGCCCAGCACCGCGACGCGGCACGATGACCCGCTGTCGAGGCACCGCTTGAGCTACCTAAACGGCAGCGGGGACAGCGGCAAAACCACGCGAGCGATCGAGCTCTTCGTACCAGAAACCCCCTCGTCTTCACCCCGAACCCATCGCCTGGCCAAAGAGATGCGGGCCAGGGGCGTCCAGGCCATATAACAGCTTCTTCCGCTGGAGCGGCCAGACAGACTTGACGCCCGAACGGATGGGACAGAAGTTTATTCCCCGTCTGATCATATGGGACGAGGTCTGCACAGTGCCCCGCCCCGCTCTGGAAACCTTCCTCGAGGGTCGGGGCGTCCAGGTCATCTGCTGCAGCGACCAGGGGCAGCCGCCCCCAATCGCCGGAGAAATGCCACACGACTGGCTCCGCGAGCATGCCAACTATTACGAAGAGGTCAAGGTAGACCACAGAGCCAAAGACCCCCTTCTCAAGGCCCTCAAAAGGGATATTCGCCTCCAACCAGACCGAGTACAGTGTCGGACTATGAGAAAGGCGCTTCCCGGTTGTCTCGGGTGGGAACGCTTCGTGGAGGCCTGGAAGCCGTGCGATCTCATCTTGACCTCGAGGCAGAAGGTTCGCGACCGGGCCCAGTGGCTGCTGTTCGAGCGCCATGAGAAGTATTTCCCGGACACCTCCGTACCTCTACTATACCGCCCCAAAGACATTCGGCGGCAAAACATCATGGTCACCATCCCTTGGCCCTTGCTGGTGCTGGATGGCAGGCCAGACCAGCAGGAGCTCGTCCTGAACGACGTTGTCGAAGTGCCCTTGAAATTTGCCGATGAGGACCTCGACGGCAAATTGGGCCTTGACTGGGCTCTCGAATACGCCCTCACAGTCCACTCAAGCCAAGGTCTCACCGTCGCAGACCCCCAAAAAGTCTGGATAATCGATGACTATCTTCAGTGGTCTAATCTTGCCTACCTGGCCGTATCAAGAGTGGAGTATCTCAGCCAGCTCGAGTAGGTAGTATGCCCCCCCCCCCCCCCCACCAGAGGAGGGCTCTGAGGCTGGGACACTCACAGATCCTGATGAGCCATCGCTCCGCAAGACCATCATAAAAAAGCTGGTGGGCTACAAGCGACAGGACCAAGCCAAGGGGCTCAGGTTAAGCCTGAAGGTTGATCACTTCCTAGCGCTGAGGGAGGCTCAGGGCAATCACTGTGCCGCGTGCGGCATCGAGCTCCTATGGGTTTACCAGCCGAAGGACACCCAGCAGTTCATTGATGACCTGTTAGACAACTCCGTTGCTACCTTCACGATAACGTCCGGCTGACCCGTCTCGAGTGCAACCGAAAAAGTAGAGCAGCTGCGATCAGCGCTTCAGAACCCCATCCGGAGGAAGCTGAGTGTCCGGTGCCACTACGAGGAGTTCCTCCCTGACAAAACCACGTGGCGGCCCATCCTGCATGTTAAACAACACAGACTCACCGGGCTTGGTCACCGAGCGTCCCAGCCGGTACACCTCAATAGACCACACTGGGTCATTCGCGCGGCGCCGACCGCCCTCTAGCTCGCCAGGCTGGTACAGATAGCGAACATCAACACCTGAAGGGAGCTTTTGCTCCTTGAGACCAACAGGGCGGCCGGGAACTACGGAGGAGGGCTTTTTTGTGCTGCGGCGCAGCTTGATGGCATCAGAGGGCTTTTTGCCGGCCAACTTGGTCACTTCTCCGTTCAGAGCGGCTACGACGCCAGGCATACGAGCCAACCACTCTGTTGACCTCTGACCTGAAGGGAGGCGCCTCTCTTGGGCGTATTGGTGCCCAAATAAGCGCTCAGCCAGGGTCCTGTTTCAGCGCTCCACGACGCCTTGGTCCCGGTGGATGTCAACACGTCAACGTCGGACCTCGACTCCGTGTTGGCGAGCAGCTGGCTCACGGCACCCGTGAACTCGCGCCCAGGGTCAACCTGAAGGATCTTCGGCCACCGCAAGGGGCTCCGCTTGTAAATCCGAGCCAGGCTATCGGCGACCTCTGCCGCAGTCTTGTTCTTGTGTTTTTTAGTCCTTTTAGTATTGCGATTACCTCGCTTGGGGAAGAGAGAGCTAATCTTGGTGCTTTTCGTGCGTTTGTTCGGTTTTACTTGTTTAGATTTGTCGGTTTCCTCTTCCTCTTGGGGTCTGGGAAGGGCTGCGGTTTGTGATTGTGGCCATCTCTGGACTTTTCTCTTACCCTTTTATTAGAGGTCAAGAACTCCCCCAGAGATACGTCAGCGAGACCAAGGTCTTTCACGATCATGGCCACCTCGAGATGTCGCTTGCAGCCGGCAGCAAACAATTTCCTCGCCTCGTCCCACATCTGGTAGGCACGCATTCCCTGACTAAAGAGCTGGTTGGGGATCCCCTCGACAGTGACCTCCTTTTTGGTTATTTTCGGATTGTAGAAGCTCTCCGTGTTGCGAGCAAAGGGTTGTTGCGCGGCAACATCCCCGAAGAGCATCAGGATGCCCTTCATGCTGCGGGCGGGCACGTTAAGATTAATGTTCCAGAGGGTGTCGCTCTTGTCTCTTCTGATGTTACGGTGCCGCAGTACCCGGTCATACAGGATCGCAAGGCGGCCCCCGTACTGATTGGCGATCATGCGGGCCAGCTCTGGCTGTGTGACGATCTCATACTCTAGACTGATGTTTTCAATGTCGTATGAGGCGTCGGCATCGCCTGTGGCCTGGATCACGCGGCTGTTGTCGTTGAAGGTGAGTTCATACTCCAGGCGGTCTCCCAGCGCGCTCTGGTAGAAGGGCATGTGGCTCTCGAGCAGCTCGAAATCAAGCGGGATGTAAAAGCGGTTGCCGAAAGCATCGGCGATGGCCTTGTCGGCCGCGACTGTCTCATCTTTATTTCCGGCATCGATGCGAATTCGCGTTGTATTTCGATTACCAGAGGTGTCGATGCCCCGGTACTGCTCATTATTCCTCTCCGAGGCCGTCTTCCAGAACTCGCCGTAACATTTGAAGACATCACTGTCGTCGATGCTGAGGACCTCGTTCCCCGAGATCTTGACTACAGTCTTCTTCACTATGGAGCGGCCCAGGTTCTGAACCACTGTCCTGTTGGCGTCCTCAGAGTCCAGCGTGATTCTGAAGGCCAGGCGGGCAGTCCCTGGGACGATGACGTCGTGCGCGCCGAGGTTCGGGAACCGAACAAGCAGCTGTTGGTTCTGGTCAATCGTGCTCGGGTTGTTAGTAATGATGACGGACTGCCGTACTCCTTTGACCCCGAGGGGCTCACGGAGACACCGGTAAGGATTAAGTTTACGTCCGAATTTGCTCGAAGAAGCCATGGTGTATTTGAACTTACGCCACAACCTCCAAATGGAGGCATCCACTGTCAACGCCGCGACGGATGACGTCACATTCCAGAACCCCACGTTCGACCCCGACGGGCCTGGAATAGACGATGATTATAGTTTCCACCTCCCCGACCTCGCCCCCCTCCCCCCTCCTGGAGCCACCGCCGGACGTCCAGCAGCAGCTAAATGCGTCCGGCAACAATTTACAGAATTTGGCTGGCGAGTTGAGAGGCCGAACTCGAGGCCCAGAAGAAGCGCCTCGTTGACAGCTTCTACGAGGAAGTGAGCCATACCTATGAGCTGCGCCCCGAAGGCAGGATCGACTATAGCCAGTTCGCTATTGATGGCGACGGTGAAACGCTTTCTTTGACACCCGAGAGGCCGTGGAGACACTCCGGAGTGCAGAGGAAGCCCTCCCGATAGACAATGAACCCATCGAGCTGAAGGACCTCTCCGGCGTGGCTGATACCACAAGTCAAAGCGTAGAAGACGTCAAAACCGCATTGAAGACCATAAATGATCCGCAAATTGACGTGGCCTGGGTCGCCCAGACCACCAGAGATCTGGCTGGGGTGAGGGAGGCCATGACGAGAGCGAGGGACGAGCTCGCTAACAACCTCGCGAAGCTAAGCGCCACCGACGACCGGAGATCCGAAGTCGAAAAGCACTTGGCCAGGGAACGCCGAAAACTGACCAAAACGGACGACACCGAAATTCAAGAACAGATTCGAGACATAATGAAAACGTTATAGGGCGAGCTCGAGCGACATCGAGCTCGAGCGACAAGCGAGGCTCGAAGCCCTCTCCACGAACAAAGCAGCTCTCCGGTCCCAAATTAACCGCATTCGTGAGACCATCAGGCGGCTCCTTCATGAAGACAAGACGCTAGCTGAGCGAATTCGCACACTCTTTCGTGAGCAGGGGATAACGATCGTGAGCATCCTTACAGCGATTGGCATGGCGATCACGACACTCGTGCTTGCTCTCACTGGTGGAGGAGCGGGGGGCACCCCATCGCCGGCTCCCAAACCATCCGACAAGGGCGGTTTTGAAAGAATGGGTCAAAAAACAGCTACAGGCCCTAGGGCGTGCCCTGGCTAATTTAGCTGGCAAGACTGCTGCGGCCCTGCCCGACATCACAGGCTCAATCGTCTCTTGGCTCCTGGGCGCGCTTGGAAAAACCGCGACTAGGCTCGCAGAGAATTTGTGGGCCTTGGTCATCGGCGCGGGGCGCTTCTTCTCGTGGCCGCAAGGGACTGGCTAGCGAGACCCCAACCAAAGCGCCACTAGGCCAGCCCCGACCCCTGCGGCTATGAGAGCCGTTTTATCTTCTTCGTGGCTCGTCGCGGCCGCGCGACCGGACGCGTGTTGTTGCTGACCCGCAGGGCAACATGATCCGCAGGGTTAGCAACAACGGCTGCGGGTCTGCCACTCGGTGGCCCCTTGTGATCAGTCCCGGCTGGTGCTACGATTTTTCCTTCGAAGGACTTATCTGTGGTCTTGCTTATCTGCTCCGACTCATTGATTCCCGGGTTGTGACCGATAACTGCTTCAGATCCAGCGATCACGATTTCGTTGTTGTAGCCCTGGACATTGCCCGGTAGGAGGGCCATGCCGCTCGGTGACAGGTAGAGCCCAATCCCAAAGACAAAGTCCAAAGGGGTCGATGCATATTGGAGCATTTTCTGATAACGACCGATGCTGCTGGGGATGTCGACGGGCGAGGCGATGGCGTCTTCGACGTTGGCCAGGAACTGCTTTTGAGCGTCGAACCCCGTCCCGGGTTCGAGAATATTTGAACGGGTTTGAGCCTGCGCTTCCAGGATTGCCCACACATACGTCCGTATACTGTCGTTGAGGCGCTCCACACCCGCTTGCGTGAAGCCTTCTGATTTATCGAGAATGAACATCGTCCACACCCCTGATATGTGCCGGTTGTGTCTGATTTAGTCCTTCGGGTGAAAGAAGGGGCCATCGGAGTAGTGCGCATGCCGGTAGGCGCCCGACGGCTCCGTATACGTGCTCCAAGATCCGAGGCCTTGACACCCGTGGTCTAGCTTTTGCCGCCAGTCGGTGCTATCTGCCACTCCGAACTCGGTGCAGAGCCGCCCGTAGGCCCTGGCATCGAAGGCGTTCTCAAACCAGGAACAGGACTTATCCCCTGGGGGTGCGACTCGCAGCTGCACAAGCAGACGCCTCGTCGTATAACAGACATGGAAGCGATACAGACCTGCGAGAAGGGGGTCTTTAGCTTGGAGATGGTCCTCAACCGAGACGCCACATCCGGCGGTGGCGCACCAGAGAGTGAAGTTCAGTTGGTACTGCCACCAGGTCATCGGAGCGTGTTGCCAGTTGTCCCACGCCTTGTTTGCCATTGTAACGTCTCCAGTGAGCGGGGGGGTTTGATAGTCGGCGAAGATGTCTGGGAATTTGGCAAGGAAGTGACTTCCCTCGTCATCAACCATTATCTGCTGGCCGGCCAGAGAAACCGCTGCTTTCTCTTTGAAATGGCCCCCCGCCCGATATGTTGCAGAGCTTTTGAACGAGTAGGCCCCTTTGTCCATGCTTTGGGTCACTATGTACGTCACACTCACCGGCATTCAAAATGGGGAACCGGTCTATCTTGCATCTGTTCCCGGCACTGCGTGTGAGGGGCTGGAGGTCGCTCTCTGTGAGCTCACGTATTACCACCGCTGGCTAAATATCGGCGCCGCGCTAGGGAATAACCAAGTTTCAACCGGACAGTCCACACTGAAGATACCCGATGGGTACTACAACGCCTGCGAGCTAGATGATGTGCTCCAGCCTCTGGGCACCGAACTTCGTCTGCATGCCCCCATCGGCCGCTTGGAGCTGTCGGCAGAGAGACGTCTGGTCGTAAATCGCCAGCTAGCTGACCTCCTCGGGTTTTCTCAAAACACATTCGAGCCCGTCAAAACACATACTGCAGACAAGCCACACCGGCTTAATGTCCATCGGGAGGTTTCCTCTTCCTCTTGGGGTCTGGGAAGGGCGGCGGTTTGTGATTGTGGCACTCCCTGGACTTTTCTCTTACCTTTTTTTGCGTGCACCTCGCTGAGATCAGCACTTCGGAAAATCTGCACAACAGTCGCCCATCTACGCTGCTCAGATCCGTCCCCGTTGAGAACGAGAGATGTGGGGGCGGTCGGAAGGAAACATTTCCCCACTTGCAGTAAAAACGGGGACTGTTTCTCAACTGACCCTCACGGTATTAGACGTAGACGACAAAAAGTTAGATTTCGACCACTTAAGTGCTGTCCTACACCTAAGAAATGTCTGACGCGGGTGGCCCTGGGAGCGCCAGAAAATGCCCCGGGCTGGCTTTAGCCGATCTAGGGGATACCGAAGGATTCGAAAAGGATGGAGATGAGAACCAGCTGTATGCATTCCAGCTGTCCGACGGGGTGTACAAAAGAAAGAAGGTCGTCACCCAAGAGGGAAGTGGGGCGCGGAAGCTCTCCGAGCTGAGCGACGTAGATGTTCCATATGCCGCCCCAGGCGGCTCCACACGCTGGCGTTCACTGGGAGCAAGTGGGTCGCATTTGCAGACCCGGTCCAACAAACGGGGTGGCTAGTCGACGTGAAGGTCTCGGCTCCTTATGTCATGACGGGGCGGGAACATAAGGTTAGAAAGGTGACAAATGCCGGTACCCAGCTGTGATCCTACGTTCCTGAAACCAAGAGCGCTATACCCTGGGGACGGGCAACAGCCGGCCGGGCGTTCTTAAAATTGTTTCAGAGTTCGACCGGGCGGGGATTAACGGCGTAGGACTGCCTACTTCCACGATCTTCCTTGAGCTAGTCCTGGGAGACAGGCCCGGCGACTTCATCGATGTTTTACCAGTCTTCACCCTGAAGTGGACCCAAGCGCACGTGAATAAAGAGGTGGGGTCTATATTAGAGTTCGGGAGCCACCTCAAGTGCGTTTTACACTTCAGGACATTGGGTACCAGGCGGATTACCGCTGACTGGATATAAGCAAGATCCATGTTGGTCCAGCTGTCGAGCTCAAAAGGCTGCGATTAACGCCCCTTGATCTCTCGTCAGATCAAAGCTCCGTGATGCTCGGTCATTTGAACCTGTCTGACAGCAGTGATAATGTCAGACCTTAAGCACGATGGGCCTTTACCCACCTCTTGAAACGACAGGAGACAATCACCGACTTCAACATGTGGCTGAGGTCAGATCCCGCCTGGAGAAAGTGCTGGACTTCAGAGCCTCGCTCTACAAAAAATACCGGCGCGGGGTCAATCTCGTGGACGGACTCGACACCGCGCTTTCAGTGGCCAGCGCGGGCTTGGCTGCATCTGGTGTCGGACTATTGACGACGATAATCGCGGCGCCAGTCGCCGTTGGCCTTCAAGCTGGGGCGATTGCTTGTGGGCTGCTGGGAGCTGGCGGGAGATTCATTTGTCGGAGGCTTGAAGCCAAAACTAGGAAACATGACCAAATCCGTGTCTTAGCTGAGTCAAAGCTAAACACAATCGCAGACCCCATTTCGACCGCGCTGACCGACGATAAGATCTCCGAGGAGGAGTTTCGCCTGAGGTCGACAAGTACGATCAAATGAAGGCTGAGATTCGTCGTGGGCGTCAGAAAGAGGGCGGTCTGTCGAGGGCGAAAAAAGCAGCTGTTGCGCCTCATGAGAGACGAGGCGATGCTAACGGCCCGTACCAGGCTGTTGGAAGAGCTCCAAGCTGGAAACAGTGGCACATCCCGATAAGCATCTGGCAAGCTTAAAAGAGCGCAGGCTGGTTAGGACCCCAATGAGCTGATTCAATCGCAAACCCGCCTTTGAGCCCTGGATCAGTTTTGGAGATCTGAGCAAGGGTTCTGCGGTATTTTTTTTTTTTTTACTCTCAAAGGCCTCTATTTAACCATATATTTATGCAGGTTGTATGTGTATTTCCTAGAGAGGTGCTGTGCGGTTAGGATCTACGGTTTTATTTATGGGCACCACACAAAAAAGTGCAAAAGCCGCGTCTGGTCCACGGTACTTTTAACCCCAGTCCTGGGTAGAATTCTTTACCCGCACATCCCAGTCCTGGGGTGAAACACCAGTCCTTTCTTAAGCCACCGCAACATGTTGGCTCGTGGCCGCCCCGGAAGAGTCACCTTGAGCCCCATAGACCCCATCTACGTCCATAGTAGACAGAAGTCGAGGTAAGGCAAGTCAGAGCGATTAGTTACGGACCCACAGGGAGAATGCTATTGTGCGCGCGACCCGTGTGTCTTTCGCCAATCACCCCCGGTAGCCACTACCATTAAACAGCTGCAGCAGGCGTCATACTCAGAGAGATGAGACATACCATGCACCAGTCACGACTCGATAGATAACAAGTTGATCTGTACTTATATACTGTCTCTCTTCCTTCCTGAAATGTAAATGGGTTTGTAAATTTGCATATTGGCTTTCTAAAATAGTGATCAAGCAGAACGTATGTGAATCGTTGAATCGGTTATAGTCAAAGCCTGACCAACCTTTTGCGTTGACACGATATGGCTTACAGGTAAGTGCCTCCTTTTTGCGTTCAGAGCCCCGGGCCGGCGAGGGCGGGGGCCGTCCCCAGGGGCTCGGGCGCGATAGCGGAGCGGGCTGGAGGCTAGCCAGGGGCCTGAATAACGGGCTCGGCCGGGGAGGTCGGTGCTATGGAAACGGCCGCTGTTCATTCAGCGCACATAATCCTATACGTAATTTCACACTACACATTCGCCAAGCAGAACGGATGTGAACCAGATAAATCGGATAGTTGCGTGTACAGGTAAGTGGTTTGTCATTCCTTTTTTGCGTTCAGGGCCCCGGGCCGGCGAGGGCGGGGGCCGTCCCCAGGAGCGCAGGCTGGCCGACCCTACCAGCTCCGCTGGTGCTCGGGCGGTTCTCAAGCGGCCGTCCCGTCAGAGCCCCGGGCCGGCGAGGGTGGGGCCGTCCCCAGGGGCTCGGGCTGGCCGTTGCCAATTATTTACATAGGTCGGGCCGCCTTCACGTACACATACAATTGGCAATTATTTGTGTAGGTCCGCGGCCCGATATACCTACTATGATCACCCTCTCGAAATAGCTACTCCAATCACCGCCCCCCCCTCCCCACCTCCCCCGCTGCTGCTGCATATAATTTCTACATAATAAGGGCCGAGCCATGAGAAAACGCATTTTTGAGCATATGCGGATAGCAAAGCTCAGATCAGCCAACGCATCTGTGCAGTCTCATCAGGCTCTTTCCAGTCCCTTAACAGAATTATTGGGCACCACAGAATGTATCAATGTAAATTAAAGGCCCGGATGAGACCTTGTGCGCATGTAGGATTAATCTGAATCTGTGCATTTTGCGCATGCTCGAAGACACATTTTCGCTTGGCGCGGACCACTTTAAATTTAGCTTATATTTAGCTTATTAGTAGCTTTAAACAGGAAATCAAAAATGCCACATACACTAAAACCTCGTTATAACACGATTTTGGATATAACGCGGTTCAAAGACGGATCCCAAATATGTATAGATTATATTGAAAAATGACCATAAATGAATTTGCCAGATGAAGGTTGTGGTGGCCAACTTGGATTTCTGATCACAATGTTCAGCTATTTTTTATCTACTAGTCACCCCGATACTTCCAGCCAAGTTTCCTGCCAACTGGTCTTTCGGTTCTGGAGAACAGGGACCAAATAAATTTTCAGAATTGCGGTCATGGCGGCCATCTTGAAATGCCGATCGGAACAGATTAAGCCCTTTTTTATCTGCAAGACACCTTCACACTATCCAGCAAGTTTCAAATCAAATGTCTTTTGGGTTCAAAAGAAGAAGCGCAAAATAGATTTGCAAGATGGCAACCATGGTGGTCATCTTGGATTTCGGATCAGAACGCTTTTATGTTGCATTGATCTGCAAGGCGCCCCAATACTTCCTCTAAGTATCGAGTCAGTGGGCTTTTCGGTTCAGGAGAAGAAGCCAAAATATATTTTTAAGATGGCGGCTATGGTGGCTATCTGAAACTCCCGATCAGAACGAGTTTAGCTATTTTAATTTACAAATTGTCCCGATACTTTCGTGCAAGTTATGAGTCTATTTGCTTTTCGGTTCAGTATAAATTTTCAAGATTTCAGTCATGGCGGCCATCTTGGATTTCTGACTGACATGATTTTAGCTATTTTTGATCCACAAGTAACCCCGATACTTCCTACAAAGTTTCGAGTCAATCTGCCTTTCGGTTCATGAGAAGACGCTCAAAAGAAATTTTCAAGATGGAGGCCATGGCGATTATCGTGGATTTCCGATCGGAACGATTTTAGCTCTTTTGATCTACAATAAAACATCTAAAAGGTTACTTTTGGAAACAAAGAACACATTACAGAAAGAAAATGGGAATCTCGGTTTTATTGAGACTCTTTATAAGCAATAATGAATTTTGCAAGTAAAAATTTGAAACATTGCCTTTGGAAACAAACAATACATTACATACAGAAAATGGTAGTCACGGTTTTATCGAGACTTTTCATAAGCAGTACTAAAATTACAACACCGCTTACGCCTTCTAGCGTATACATTAGCAGAACTCCATTTTCAAAGATACTACAATTGGTAGGGTGACTTTCAAGACTGAAAAATTGTGAACCCGGACCCCGCCCCCGCTCCCCCCCCCCCCCCCCCCCCCCGTACAACAAGATGTGTCATATACCAAAATGTTTCACATTCTCTGTAGTTTCTGAAACTGCCGGCATAAATTGGCATAAATGATGGCGAACCGAGAAATCCAATATGGCCGCCAACATGGCCGCCAAATACTAAAAGTCTGCTTTTGAAGCCTAAATTGTCTTCTGGTTGTTCGAGTATGCATGCAAAATGTATATTTTGATTGATATGTACTTGTTACAGGCAATACTATTTATTTAAATACAAAAAGAAGCATTATTTAAACATTAAAGGCAAAATTAGAGGGCAAATGGCCAATTTTTGGTCTAAAAATAGAGCACTTAGAAGAAACAGAAGTTACCTAAAATTTCTTAAGCGATATCACTTGCTTCATTTTAATTTAAACAACACACCAGTTATCGTGGCCAATTTAAACATCATATTTCTGTTGAAAATATTAAACCAGTATTGAACAGTAAGCAGTTTGTTACCCCTACCCCCACCATTCGACTTCAAATTTTCTGAACTGATGCTTGTGAAGCTTGACAAGAGACAAGAGAATAAATGAAAAAGATGGACAGAATGGTAAACTATTTCATTTATCAACATCTTTTAATTAGGAATTGTTTGATTTTCTTCATAGTTCAAGTTTTAAATCACAGACATAATAACAAATAAGAAACACTGACCTGGATAAAATTGGCTTGATAATGTTTACTATAACACCGACAGAAAGTGTTATGGAGGGAAACTTTAAAAATACATGCATGTAAACATTGTAAATAAATTAATTAAAAACAAATCTAGAAGGAAATGGCAAGTGTATTTATAAACTATCAAACACATGCAGACATTTTGCAGAAAAGTCGACACATTGTAAGGTCGACTTTGGAAGAGTGTTCTATAATGGACTTATCCATCCATCGTGGACAGTTCGTGAGCCTGTCTGTGAACAGTCAGCGAAAAATACAAAAAGCTATTTTGATATATTTGACATACTCGAGCTATTGAATTCCCTTTCTAATGCCACTTTTCATTACTAAGGCTAAGGCGTGGGCCATGCATCTTAGCGCCAGTAGATTTTATTATTAACCAAATCTAAGTAGGCAATTAAATTGAAAAAAAAAACATGACAATCTTCAAATGTAAACAATGATGCAAGATGCAGATATGGCTGAAAACATTAATTTCAGTGGGTAAATCATCCAAAATTGCACACAATTCGGAGCAATTGTCGTCAGAATGAAACATATTTTGGCGTAAATTTTGGTGCTGCGTTGTAGAATTTAATTCTGCACAGTATAGCATTCTCCAATTTTTAAAATAACGCCCTCCTAGACGACAAAAGCCCCAGACTGTCGACAAGCCACCTGAAACAGCCACCTTTTTAGCTCGCACTACTCATGTCCGGATATTCATGTCACTTATTTCTTTGCAAAACAAGTGGCCATGAGTGACGTGATTACTGCCCGTGAAATAGAAACAATAATGCATTGAAAATCTTGCCTGAGTCTTAGGAAGCAAGAGCCATTTTAAAGGAAGAATTTAAGGAAAACATTAAAGCTGACTGTCAATAAAATAAGAAGATAATTTAGATTCACTCTTATAATATATATCCAATGCAGTCTAGTGCTCCATTGTGTGAAAAGTTGCAGACGTAACAAAGTGTCTGACTGCAGAATAAGCTAGGGTTTACCTGTATGAGTTAAGCTCTTCTACTGGCTTCTTACTTCTATACAAATAGTGAAGATAGACTGTTAGCACAGACGTTTCGGTGTTATGATGATTTGACCAGAGCTGTTATGATTCGGAACAAATGGCAACCATCTTCGTATATCAGTTTTATCTTAACTATATCACCAGCTTCATTTAACTTTTGCCTTACTGGACGACCAAATGACGAAAAAAAAAGAAGATGGTCTGGAAATTTACATTGTGCCTCAAGGCAGCTCCAATACAAAATATACTGGGAGCTGCCTATTGTAGCTGCCTATAGGTAGCCTGTAGGAAGTGCAATATGCTGCCTATAGGCTGCCTACTGGAAATTTGCCATGACAATGACTAAAAAGGGATCTGGAGCTGCCTACTGTTCCTATTCGGCTTCATCGTCTGTCCCTGGCCACTGAGCTGCCTACTACTGCCTCTTAAATGCTTTCCCTGCCTATTGAGCTGCCTACTACATGTTCACTGGCAACTGAGCTGCCTACCCTGCCTATTCAGTGGGAACTGAGCTGCCTATTCTGCCTAATAGATGTTCATTTGCTACTGAGCTGCCTACTCTGCCTATTCAGTTGGAATGAAGCTGCCTATTCTGCCTAGTGCTTGCCTTCTCTGCCTATTCAGTGGGAACTGCTCGTGAGCTGCCCATTCTGCCTACTACATGTTCATTGGCTGGCATTGAATTCGGTACCTCTAGCGGTAGAGGCAAGTGCACTAACCACTTAGCTAATCACGCTGCACAATGGCTACTTGGATGGGTTTTTCCAAAAATCTGTCCCTTAAAATAAGGATATCCAGGTAGGTGGGAGTCGGGTGAGCGGGCGGGCGTCGTCCCAGGTTAATCTTTTGGTTAACCTTTTTTCAAAGTTATGTTACCTTTATTCTTCAGTGGATTGCTTTCATATTTGGTAGGGATGAAGTAAAGGACCAGTAGGTGTTTCCCATGCAAGAGAGGCAACTCTCACTTTCTTCATTATTTAAAAAAAAATCCATAATGCCTTTAGGCGTTTTTTTTTTTTTTTTACAGAAAAAAAATTGTTCACGGAGAGAACAAATTCCTTCCTAGAAGAGTTGCTCCCATTTAGAAAGAGACTGAAAACCAGGGAAGCGAAGTCATGTTTCCAACAGAACTCACTTGACCATGGACAAGTAAATTCAAATTTGCTCGACTGAGCAATCGATGCTGGGTTTATACCTCTTTGATACCTTATGGTCATGCATTGATAGCAGTGGTATCAATATCAACCCTCTGCGTTATTGGACCTTAAGCTTAAGCTTAATTGATCTCGGCTTATAATGGGGTCTCAGGTTGATAATTCAAGCAGCAATCATAACCCAATCTCCATGTACATGTATTAGGCAAGTAGATCTATGTATCTTAATGTATAGTCAGAATTACACCAGATTTACATATTTATGGCATCAACTTGCTTTGATATGTAACAGGAAAAAGGCATTGAAAAGGCACTGAATAAAATTAGGTAAATTAAACGTTTTTCTACCTATAACAAGCATAGTAGTTATGTTCACTAATAAACAAACAAGTAGCCTACTTACATTCACTGAAATAAATTTCTGTTTAATCTAAAACATCCTAAATACACATTTGCAATCAAAATGGCTGCTATATTTTCCCGCCAATTTCACCTGACAAAGGATAGAGCTGCCTACTGTGCCTAATAATTACATAAAGTAAACCCAGCTGGAACTACCTACTCTGCCTACTGCAGAAAATAAAATAAGCTTGAGTTGTTTGCTTACAGGAAAAAAGACATTAAGTTTGAGCTGCCTTCTTTGATTACTGCAAGAAGTAAAATAAAGTTAGAGCTACCTACTCTGCCTCCTGCAGAAAATTAAATAAGTTTGAGTTGCCTTCGCTGCCCATAGTAAAACATAAATAAGGCAGGAGTTGCCTACTCAGCCTGTTGTACAAAACAAACTTACTTCGAGCTGCCTACTGGTTGCCTGTTGTGCCCATAGGCAGCAAGAAGGGCAACAAATAGGCAGCTCTTGCCTACTGGAGCTGCCTACAAATTAAATGTAAAATAGTAGACCACCCATAGACAGCCTCCTTTTCTTTTACGGGAGAGTTCACTGGGTGAAAAGAACTCCTGCTGCAGCCCTTCAGTTTTTGTAATTCTGTTTTGTAGGATAATTGTGGCTTGGTGCAAAATCAAGACATCACTTGATTCCAAATCTTTGAACTTGTCAGAGAGGTCTGTGTTGCAGTCTTCTGACGCAGGATTTTTTCAGCTTACATATTTTGACATGGGATTTCAGCCCTTATAACATTTAACAGAATAAACATCAGTCCTGGACAAATCTATGCTTTTTATGTACATTGATTTAAACTTAAGTTTATCAATGGATACATCATTTACTCTTTTTAATTTCTATTAAGCGTGATTTCAAAAATGATAATTCAAATAGATATTTTTTTTCAGTTTCAATCTTTCCTTTCAGTATTCTTTAAACTAGCTTCAGCTTTCTCTAATTTGCTTTGCTCAGACAGGGTTTTAAATACATTATTCTTTCTTTCAACAGTATAAGTGGCAAGACAACTTTTTTTCTTGACGACTCATTGCTTTATCAGCAACAAAATATCCCTTTGAATTCAAGTTACAATATAGGGATATAGTGCAGCAAACGGCACACATAGCTGTTAACCAAATATGGTAGGTAACTTTGCTTCCCTATTTAATTGCACGAAGGTGAGTTAGTCTCCGTCTCAATGACAGCTCCCTCCTCGTCTGTTTAAGACTGTTGACACCTGACTATGAATGTCTGTATGTGGTTGGGCCAATTGTGGTCCTGTTTGTGGTATTCTTGTGTTCAGATTGCCATTGAGCTTTTTGCTTTGTTTCTTCACAATGTTTAAGATTATATGATATTTCACTGATGCGGTACAGGACCCATAAGCGAACCGAGCATTATGTTTATAATTTGGGGCTGCATCAGAATCAACTGTGATGAGGTTTTTCATAAAAATAGTTAAAGCCCACAGTAGTTTTTCAACTGATAGTTCCAAGGTTGCTCTTCTGTTGCAGTTCTATGTTTATGGTTCGATGGTTTCATAGCTAACATTTGCTTTGTCATTGTTTTTCCTCATCTCTCCTTCTTTTAAAGTCTAGGGAAGGAAGGCTGTGCTTCGTAATTGTGGCATTGCCCGGGTATCTTCACATATGACTTTCTAAAAATTGTGGATATCTTCTGGCCATTAAAGCCCCTAGTGGCTCTGTTTCTGTCTCATAACTATAATGTTTGAATTGTGGATAGCTTCTGGCAATTAGAAGCCGCTGGTGGCTATATAGCCACTAGTGGCTGATATAGCTGGTCGCGACTGACACTTGTGGCAATATTGCAGCAACAGATCTACTGGCCGTTATCATTGGCTACTTTCTGGCTAGAGGTTGTGTCTACTAAATTTTAAAGCGGCTTTATAGCAGCTACAAAGCCACTTTAAAGCCGCTACATTTTCATTTCTGTAAGGGTTAGGAAAATATGTGAAAATTCTGAAGCCCACCCACGGGATTTTTGACACTAAAGTAGAACTCAGGGGTCCCATGTCAGAGGTATGGAATAGCACATAAAATTTTCAAAATTACCAGGAGGTAATCCTGCCACCCTGTTCATTTATATGTGCATATTGTATGATAATAAGTGCCTTTTATTTCTATATTTTGTTTCAATTAATTTATTGACAACTTTACATAGTTTCAAATTTTCCCGCCACAAGTTCTGTCGGTGTCACAGTAAATATTGTCAAGCCAATTTTATCCGGGTCATTTTTTCTTATTTATTGTTCAGTCTGTAAATTAAAACTTAAATTCTGCAGCAAATTGAATAATCCCTGGAAAACAGAGGTTGATAAATGAAATAGCTTGCCATTCTGCCTGTCTTTATCATTTTTTCTACTGTCGTTTATCAGTCTTTACCAGAGTCAGTTCAGAAGCGATGAAATCAAATGATGGGGGTAGGGGTAAAAAACTGCTTACTGTTTAATACTAGATTAATATTTCATACTGAAACCTGAGTTTTGAGCAGGCCATGATACCTGGTGTGTTGTTTAAATTAAACTAAAGTAAGAAATATCACTATAGTAATTTTCAGGAACTTCTATTACCTCTCAGTACACCATTGTTAGACCTAATATTGAACGTTTGACCCCTAAAATTGCCTTTAATTTTTAAATTATGCTTCTTTTTGTATCTAAATAAATAGTCTTGCTTGTAATGAGTTAAGGTCAATCTAAATGTACATTTTGTATGCATACTAGAACAACCAGAAGACAATTTAGGCTTCAAAGGCAGACTTTTAGTATTTGGCGGCCATGTTGGCGGCCATATTGGATTTCTCGGCTCGCCATCATTTATGCCAATTTATGCCGGCAGTTTCAGAAACTACAGACAATAGGGAACATTTTGATATATGACTCATCTTGTTGTACGGGGGGGTCCGGGTTACCCCTAGAAAGAGTGGCCAGTTTCATTCATTGTCACCCTACCAAATGGGCTTAATGAATCCAAAGGAAATGAAAATATACTCTGCACCATGTTGTACTGGGATACATTCTACCGCCGCCACACGGCACTAAACACTAGCCGTAGTGAGGTTGCCCTTGGAAACACTGCTTACGCCCTCTAGCATGTACATTAGCAGAACTCCATTTTTAAAGCTACCACAATGCGCCCAATGATCCCCATCACGAAAACATGCCTATATAATGTTGACCCCCTTAAACCCCACTTTTATGTAGTAAAACTGGGGTTTACAGAGGTATGCATTATTTTCTTATTTCTGCTCAAAAACATAAATTGTGGGTACTCGTTAGAACCGCCTCGCCGAGGCGGTTGTAACGAGTACCCACAATCTATGTTTTGAGCAGAAGTATGAAAAATATCAGCATTTTTATCTGAAAAATTTTCAATTTTTG
Organism: Anodontia alba; assembly: GCA_964016985.1. Classification (NCBI taxonomy): domain Eukaryota; kingdom Metazoa; phylum Mollusca; class Bivalvia; order Lucinida; family Lucinidae; genus Anodontia; species Anodontia alba. The sequence continues at coordinate 9,784,724 of OZ024833.1, forward strand.
CTGGTAAAATTTTCAGTACATTTGAATAGCCTTGTTTACGTAATGCCATAGGAAATAAAAAAAATCTGCACGTTACCCCGATACTTCCTAACAAGTTTCGAGCCAGTTGGCCCAGCCAGAGGTGAAGGATGTGTAGCGTAAAGCAAAGTTTAGACGCTGTCTGACAGACAACAGACATTGACCGATCACAATAGCTTACTTTGAGCACTTCGGCATCCGGTGAGCTAAACAACAGCGTCTGTGGGTGCGTCATTTCTCGTTACATGTCACACGCTAAAATAAACAAATGACACGTATTTACTGATTTTTGTTGCTTTTTTATTCGTGTTATGGCTGCGCTCGATGGGAAATGACTGCTGCTAGCCGACCCTTTATGCTCATAGTTCCTCATACTTTTGGCATTTGATATTTTCGCTGAAGTTCAAATGAAAAAAGTGTTTGTCTGCAGCAAAGTTAAGCTTGCAAGGTTATAAAACTAAAACGCTAGCATGAATATCTAACTATAATTTATACTTACCGTGATTATATCCGGAAACTGTGTATGCTCGCATGATAGCATATTGGTATTGTCACCGGTCTGAAGAACTGTTATATCTATAATGGCCGAAAATGGTGGTGTAATATTTTGTTCATATGTTCTGTTGCTTTTCTTGCATGTCCATTGGCTGATAGGCAATTTTTCAGCAATATTACATAAATAACAGAAATAATTTTTAAAGGTGTGGTTGAACGGATCTGTGTAAGATTCACATGCTCTTTCGATTGTTCTGTTGTATATCTGCCAGAGTCCAGTTTCGTTACACGTTGAAATGTGGTATGGTGGTATATATGCATCGCACGTTTCCGTTGGTACATAGGCTGGAGGCCGGAATAAAACGTTTCCTCCTTGTGATTTTAGATTTTTCCAGAAATTTTTGTCAGTTGAATTTATCTCAATATTGTTTGCTGTCTTTAGTTCCCAGGGAATAATTGGAGTGTTCGCATCAACAATACTACAGTATAAGCAGTATATATTCCTATAGACGATCTTTGATATATAGTCTGTCACGGGAACAATGGAGTCAGTGGAAGTTTTATGCCTGGGATATTCGCAAAGAGCTCTGTATGTGTTATCTGGATACGTTGGATCGCATTTACTTATCATCCAGTAAGCTTTATCAGTTTGGTATTTTGATTCCGATGTTACCACGTACTGGGCAAGAACGCAAGTATACCTGTGTTTAGTAAAGAAAAATCACAATACAGTCGACTATCGTTATATCGAATTTCAAGGGACTCTCTGAAACACTTCAAAATATCCGTACCTCGAAATATCAGTTGAAGAAGTGAGGAAAACAATAAATCGAACAACCACATTTAACAAATGAATACGTAAATTTGACTCCTGAGTTAGAGATATATTGAAAATATTGTGGAAAAGAGGAGAAATTGCTTCTTAGGAGCAATTTCTCCTCTTTTCCACAATATTTTGTTACCTGTTCTTAGATTTCCATCGTAAAACAGGGACCAGAATTTCACTTCGATATAAGCGGTTATTCGAGATAAGCGAGGTCGAGATAATGAGAGTCGACTGTATTTCGAAGTGGGAAAAGCAAAACAAAGAATAAACACAAAACTACGGTTTGATTGAGTCTCTTCACGAGCAATGACAATAAAATGCAACATCATTAGCAGCTTTAAGAGTACTTCTGTTTCCACGTACGTACATTGCATCACGAAAACATACCTATACAATTTTGACCCCCTTAAACCCCACTTTTATATAGTAAAACTGGGGTTTACAGGGGGACACATGACGTTTCTTATTTCTGTTCAAAAACATAGGTTGTGGGTACTCGTTAGAACCGCCTCGCCGAGCCGAGGCGGTTCTAACGAGTACCCATAATCTATGTTTTGAGCAGAAATATGAAAAATATCAGATTTTTTTATCTGAAAATTTTCAGTTTTTGGAGGTGAAATTTTCTATATATTTGAATAGGCGTGTTTTCGTAATGGTAATCATTACTCGCCGTCCGAGTGCTGACGAATTATAGTAAAATAGCTAAGGGTATCCCAGTGACTGAATAAGAGGGAAAATGTTAAAAATTATATATATATATATATATATATATATATATATATATATATATATATATATATATATATATATATATATATATATATATATATATATATATGAAAACAATTGATTGTTAAGTGTTTTGGGCCAGAGTACCTAGTTTTGGCCAGTAAGGCGTCATTGTAAATAAGTCCGAAAACACCAGTTGTATCGTGAGGTATTCGTTCCGTCTCTGATGCATTTGACACCACAATCAGACAAAAACTGCCTGCCTGCGCTTATTTTGTACAGAGCATTCAAACGTCTCTGCTGTATTTTTATATATATATACGGACAGATTTTTCCAGATACAGATAAAGAGACGTTTGAACCCTCTGTACAAAAAAACAAGTGCAGACAATTTTTATCTGATTGTAGCGTCAAGGCGTCAAATGCATCAGAGAATCAGAGACGGAACGAATACTTGTTGTTCCTTGCTCTCAAGGGTCATTCCGTGTAAAATTTATACATTACAGATATTATTTTCGTGCACGCTAGATGAGGAAATTCTAGATTTAAGCCTGGGATAGAAATTCTTATCCTTACGAGGTTATCCTACCCAGGGTGAGATAAAAATCGAGAATTTTCACGCCACAGCAATGTCATCACAATATATATAAGCAATCGAAGTGACTGCATTAGTAAAAAATCTACGTTCAGAATGAAAGGTGTGCAAGAAAAAGCATCTGTCAATGGTTTGAGGGGTAAATAGAAAAATCCGTCACTCGGCAAGCCTCGTGATGCCAGACAGTGATCCTCAGGACGGATTTTTGTATCTACCCCTCACACCAGTGATAGATCATTATGTTATTAACCGTAACTATTTGCGCGCCTTAAGTCATACAATACGTGTCCCCAGTTCAAGAAACCGATTTCATCATGTTCATTAAACTGCTGCTTGACTGATAAACAGTGTAGACCCTGTATGTCGGAATATGTAGTGTAAATGTGGAATGCTTTGTGAATTCAATGGATAATATCATGTCTGTTATTGTCACATGGCAATTTTAAATTGAGTCACCACCGCGTCATGAAATGTACTTTTAGACATGTGACCCAAGTAAGCATTCAGCTTAGCCTGCGTTATCGCGCAATCTGAACGCACAATCATAGGGCAAAGTTTGTGGTTAGCAAATGATGCAAAATTTCTTTATTTTATTGTTAGTGGTGAAATCAGTGTATATCTGGTGAAAATAAAAGTGGTATCAATCACTAGTGAAATGCTATCGTATCATTTCACTAGTGACTAATACGATTTATATGTTCACTCCTCGCTTTGGACGACTTCGGTTTTCTTCATTCATTCAGATGTGGATCTTACCTCCTTTTCAGATTTTTGAACACCTCTAACTTCTTTGTTTCTTAACTAAAGTATCAAGCACTGAGCGTCGGCGCCATGACGTTCATGTTTTGTTGGTGACGTTATTTATGACGTCAAAAACGCGCATTTGGTGTGTAAACAAAAAAATAAAAAGAAAATTTACGCTTTTTCAGTGAATGCCATAAAAGTTTTATCTCGGGTAATGAAAACATTCAAATTTTCACTCGTGCTTCGCACTCGTGAAAATTTGAATGTTTTCATTACACTCGATGACAATATTTATGGTATTCACAACAAAAGAGTAAATATCCTCTATTTATTTGGATCGAAGACTCCAATCTGAATATGCAGATGCGCAGGCTGATTTGATTGTTCTTTGGCACACATGTCAGACGTAACGTTTTTTCACGTCACGGCTAAATTTACCTGCTGTTTGTTATAGAGTCATGTGCATCTTTAAAACTTTGATAGCTACTCAAACAGCATGAACCATAGCTATAACACTTCGTATCACATGTACAGGAGCCGCAACACGGTGAATCGGCATAACCAGGTTTAAACACACATGTTGGATGTACCTGACAAATACGCTCTGGTTCCAGTGCTATCAATTGAAACGAATTACTACTGTTACTCAACGTGTCTACAGTTTCTGTCGTTGTAGCAAGCAAGTCACCATGACCGTCACCAAAGGACTCTTCATTCGCTACTGCTGTTAGAGATACAGCCAATGCCAAATTTAAAAGTCGCAGAAGCATAATGCGTATAAAACCTGATGTAAAACCGAACTGTAAGAAACAAAAATAAGTTTGATTTCAATACGGTATAATGTAGCAAAAGTCACACACACCAGGACACGAATCAGCTGCGTATCCAGAACTAAATGGTTTAAATGATCTACCAAACAATCAGGGCCCAGTTGTTTAAAGCGTCGTTAGCTTAACGAGCTCGTTAAGGGCCATTTCGTTAAGTATTGTAGCGGATTCAATATACAATTTTCTGAAATTTTTTGCTGAAAAAATGTGAGTAGCTTTTGCACTGCAAAAGCTACTCACATTTTTCAGCAAAAAATTTCAGAATATTTGCGTATCACTCGATGTAAATTTTAACGAATCGTTAACTAACGACGTCGTTAGCTTTGAACAACTGGGCCCTGAATAATATAGTATTGACACTGATGATCGATTATGATCGATCATCAGTCACTTTTACCTCTTGTGACTGATGATCGGAAAGATTTTTTTATAGTCGACCACTCGGAAAATTCTATTTTTAGAAACGTATTTTTCTAAAGTTTTATTTTTATAGACACGTTATAAAAAAATGACATTCCATGATGTTTATTTGAGTCATTCGAGATTTGTGGTCAAACTATTTCTGTTAGACCCTATATTGGAAGCGATAGACGTTTTCTTTATAAATAGTCCCTACAGCAAATAAACAAAATATAGTCAACCCTCTTTATACCGACACTCGATACAACGACAAAATGCGTTATAATGACAATTTGAATGTCATGAAACATTCGCTCAAGAGGTGACGGTTAATGAGAAATTATGCAAAAACATTGCATAATATATTCAAGTAACATATGTTTTGGACATTTGTTAGAATCGCCTCAGAGATGCTCTATGAGGAAATAAGAATTAAACAAGGCTTTTATTACATATCATTCTATCCAGTAAGGATTCTTTAGAACAGCAAATTCGTTATAATGGCAACAGTTTTGGAAACAAGTGCTGTCGTTGTAACGAAGGTTCACTGCAGTTCATGTTAGTCGATGTCTCTTTATTGCAAACAACATTATTCTTCATACGCCGGTAAAACACATGCGTACTGTTCGTATTGAGCGCGAGAAAGCCTGAATCTTCTCTAGGTCTGGGTATTTACAGAATTATTCAAAGTGAACTGAGCGATCAGAAAGGATCAGTCAGTATACTCCTCAGAAACATTATGCATCGCTTCTATATATTTTGTCACGCCTCATTACGAAAACATGCCTATTGAAATATACTGAAAATTTTATCACCGAAAATGAAATTTTTCTGCTTAAAAAAATCTTATATTTTTTCATATTTCTGCTCAAAACATAGATTGTGGGTACTCGTTGGAACCGCCTCGATGAGGCGGTTACAACGAGTACCCACAATCTATGTTTTTGAGCAGAAATAAGAAAAATAATGTATACCCCTGTAAACACCAGTTTTACTATATAAAAGTGGGGTTTAAGGGGTTCAAAATTATATAGGCATGTTTTCGTGATGTGTTATCATCCTGCAAATTTGAACATACGTTCTGTTTGCAATTCCTATATGCGCATCCTACAAAACCAACAGGAATTTTGAATTGAACCATATTAAGCACTTAGACCTCGAATGGGAATGCCCCGAAAAAAAAAAATAACAAGAAAATCATGCTTTGAACTCAAATGATGTAAAAACAAGTTGGCTTTTTAAAAAAGAACCCAGTGAAAGGTCCGCATCTTGTTTTTTATTTGCAGGTTTGCACAGCAAATTTAATGACGTCATTTGCAACCACTTCTAAAGTACAGGTATTAAGTTATTGCAGAAAATTTTTCACAATTTTAGCTCTATATTGCATAACTGTCTTTTTTTTTTTTTTTTTTTTTTTTTTTTGCATGTGTGGCGATGTGTATACAGGCTTGAGGTCATCAAGCTAATGCGACAATCCCTAATTACGCTGAAAGTCGAATTAAATGTGTCATAAGTTGAGTGTTGCTCTTGCGTGTGACACTCTTTCTGGTCCTCTTCTACATCTCTACGAGGCATTATCAAAATATCTCAAAGGGTATCAAAGTTATAGATCGCACAAGGATACATCTACGGACGAACAGGCAGACGGACGGATGCCATGCTGATCGCTATATCTCCCGCCGGAACCTATCGATCGGGGACAAAAGTGATCTTTCTTGACTACAGAAAGTCACATTTTTATATAAGCTATTCCTTTTTGGAAGAAAAAAAATAAGAATTAACTTCCATGATGAAGTCATATATTCTGCCTTGAATACAAAAATATAAAACGCGAATCTGAAATAGAAATCAAAATAAAACTGACACATTTTACACTGTTCATTCATAAACTTTATTTTAGCACATGAAGAAATATTTCATGGGAATTTAATATCTATATTTTGCATACCACCTGCATAACACAGCACTTAATTGTGCGCGACAACCTGTATGGAAAGTTTGTCTTAATTATCCTGCTGACAGTCAAAATAAATAGAACTAAAAAGATGTATGACAGTTTGAGCATGGTGTTTGGAGAAATTTTATAAGGTGTGAATTGCAAATTATCAAGACGTGTTATATTTAAATTAAGGGTAATTTCAGTAGGCTATTTGAATAGCTTTTGTTAAAAGCGTGTTGATCTGATGAAACAGCAACAGTTCAGGCGTTGATCGGAATGCTTCTTAAGTGATCTGGGTCTACATTGTTGAGCACTGCATAAAAAGAAACAAAGGCAGTCTGATCTTATGTGGGTCTAAAGTGTTTGTTAAGGCCCGGTGTCTACGTGAAATAATTACGGTAATAACTACTGCACTCTTAATCTGATTTAGATCTATACTGTTATAAATAGCATTAAAATTGTCTGATCTGGCCTAGGTTTTCACACAGGTTTAAGTTTTTATCAGAATAGTTTTCAAAAACATTTACAATGATATATGTAAACACTGCTCCTGATCTGACCTGGATCGGCAATATTTTACAGAGTATGCGAAGAAAACGGGGTACATAATGTTTACTCAGGCCTACTTATACGGTTATTTACAGTAATTAGTGTTTTTTAATCTGATCTGGAACGACAGTGTTATCCTAGTTTAAGAAGAAAACATTCTACTCTGACCTGGATCAACGCTATTTGTTCAGACCTGTTTGTCCGGTCATTAACGGTAATTACGGAACATACTTACACGACATCGTTTCGCTTGGCACGCTTTATTTACTTAAAGTTGAAAAAAAAAATGCACATTGAGCCGAAACGTGCAAATTCTTGCGGGTGGCATAACCTCCGGCACGAAACATACTCGAAAGCTACCGAGTAGTGAAACAGCTTCCGGAAAGGCGCGAAACCGTTACAAACATTATGGGAAAGGGCCCTTTTAAATCTTTTGTTAATATTTTTCTCGTTTACGTAATGATCATAGACGTTAACCCTATTGAAAATGAAGAAAATCCGTCGTACATCATGGGAAAAGGAACCATATCAAATTTTGGTTACTGTTTCCGCACTTTTCACCAAATTATTTTGAAACTTAAATAGATTGTTAATGACATCGTAGACATCAATCCTTTTAAAAATGAAGAAAGTCTGTACAATAGTTTTGGAAAAAGAAACGTTTGAAATTTTGATTTTTCCTCTAGTATGTACATGTAGACAACGTAGTCATTTACAACTTGAGGGTCGCGGGTTCAAATCCCGGTGAATCCAAAAATAATTCAATTTATTTTTTTTATTACTTCACTTTATCATTTTTATCAGTAAATTCATGAACCTCTAATAATTGGAGAAAAACTGATAACTACCTTTTTTTTCTTCTTCTTCTTCTAAATAGTGCTTATTTTTTTCCTATATAGGATATAGGATGAATTACTGATTAAGGTATTTATAATTATGGTTATGTTTAATTCCCACTGGCCAGATGACCTTATGTTATGGCGAAGTCTTTGCACCTGTTGTCTATACCTCATTGTATCATCTGTTCCTGGTGCAGGAAAGGACATTACGAAACCACGCCTATTCAAATATATTAAAGATTTCACTTCCAAAATCTGATTTTTTTTTTCAAATAAAACCCCCGATATTTTTCATATTTCTGCTCAAAACATAGATTGTGGTACTCGTTAGAACCGCCTAAGCGAGGCGGTTCTAACGAGTACCCACAATCTATGTTTTCGAGCAAAATAAGAAAGATAATATATACTCCTGTAAACCCCAAAATTATATAGGCATGTTTTCGTGATGCTTTAATCTATCACCAAACTAAGAATTTTAAACTCTTGAAAGTTTTATGCCGACAACATAAGTAGTAAAAGTCTGTGGTTCACAGATATTGTAGAAAACAATGTGGCATAAGGAGAAATTACATGTTATCATGCAATGTTTTAAATAGAACTCTGCGGCAGACATGGACACACTAACATTTGGTATTGTTTGGTACGGGATTAAGTGTTCATTGAGATAATTCAGTAGGCAATTCATGGATACATACCTCGTATGTATTGTAGAAATTGTATATAAAAAGTGTTTTTCCAGTTTGTGAAATTACTTTATATGCAGTGTAATGACAAAAAATGATGTTCACATTATCATCGATGGTTCCCATGTTTTGGTTGGAATCATAAAGATGCATTAGAGGTTATTCATCACGAAAACATGCCTATATAATTTAGACCCCCTTAAACTCCACTTTTATATAGTAAAACTGGGGTTTACAGGGGTATGCATTATTTTTCGTATTTCTGCTCAAAACATAGATTGTGTGTACTCGTTAGAACCGCCTCGCCGAGGCTGTTCTAACGAGTACCTACAATCTATGTTTTGAGCAGAAATATGAAAAATATCAGAATTTTTTATCTGAAAATTTTCATTTTTTGGTGGTAAAATTTTCAGTATATTTGAATAGGCATGTTTTCGAAATGCTAAGCATTTATCATGTTGAAACTGTCTTTTACCTGCAAAGAAATTTATTGTACCCCCACTCCCCACAAAAAAAAGGATACTCTATTTGCCAGTAAAGCGATTCAGACCCTCATGGGCCTCTTTGATTATTTTGGAATACGTCGTTTTTTTTTTAAATGAGAGATTAGACGAAAACAACTATTTGTTTATGAACTTATGTTGTTTTCTTTATGTTATATTTTGAAGTATATTTTTCTTTTTATCTTTCTTTCAAAGATTAGAATAATAAAAAATGAACTGATTCAAATTTCTCATGAAATATTTCTTTTCTGTTTTCTTTCTATATTTTCTTCGAAATTAGTCGATTTTTGCATGAAAAGGAATTGACGAAAATGAGAACGATTTGACCGAAGAAAAAATTTATGAATAGAAATTGACCAAAAAATGAGACAGTACGAATTGGCCAAAATGAAATCGAATTGACATAATTGACTTGAGAACGAATTGACTGTACTAAATAAAATAGAGTGTACGACTACGGTAATGACATACCGTCTGAAAAGGAACAGTAATGCTCTTAGTAAACAATTTAAATATATCTATGATGTAAAATTGTGATTACATGTAGCATGAAACATTACGAAAACACGCTTATTCAGATATACAATGTACTGAAAATTTTATCATCAAAAAATGAAAATTGTCAGATAAAAATTCTGATAATTTTCATATTTCTGCTCGAAACATAGATTGTGGGTACTCGTTAGAACCGCCTCGGCGAGGCGGTTTAACGAGTACCCACAATCTATGTTGTTGAGCAGAAATAAGAAAAATGATGCAGACCCCTGTGAATCCCACTTTTACTATATAAAAGTGGGGTTTAACGGGCTCAAAATTATATAGGTATGTTTTCGTGATGACTGTTTGGTTTAACCCATATAAGCCTAGCGTCCCATAAAAGGGACATTGGCAAACTGTGTAAACCCAGATCAGACGCCACTGACCAAGGTCTACACTTGTTTTGATTCGGGCTGTGTTCCATCTGAATGGGGTAAGGGTATTATAAACCCTATACCAAAGTCGAACACGGCAGACCCAAGAGACCCGCTTTCATATAGAGGAATGACATTTAGCGCCCGCCACATACAAATTGTATTGTTCTATTTTAAACGAAAGATTAAGTAAATGGATTAACCGTAATGATGTTTTAGTTGATGAGCAGAACGGTTTTAGAAAGACTCGAAGTACGATAGATCATGTCAGTAGTTTAACTAACTTAATAGAAATCAGACAGAAACATAAGTTGAGTACCTTTGCAGCTTTCATCGATTTCAAAAAGGCGTATGATTCTATAAACCGAACTCTTTTATGGAAAAGACTTACGCGGATAGGCATTAGGGGAAAATGTTCAAAGCAATTCAGTCGTTATATCAGTCAGTATCTTCTTGTGTTGGGATCAATGGGCTGAACACGGATTGGTTTGACGTTACTGTAGGCTTGCGTCAAGGGTGCACGCTCTCGCCGCTCCTGTTTAATTGCTTTATAAATGATCTCGCACAAAAGATAAAGGCTGTAGGAAAAGGCGTCTCAATAGATAACGGCGAGCAAATATGCATTTTACTGTATGCTGATGATGTTGTTTTATTAGCGGAAAATGAAGCTGATCTTCAGTCGATGTTAAATGTTTTATCAGGTTGGTGTGAGGAAAATCGTATGACAGTTAATAACACAAAAAGTAAGATAGTTCATTACAGGTCAAGCGCTGTACGCTGTACTAAATATGTTTTCAGTTGTAGTTCTTCAAGTCTGGAGATCGTTGATAGATATGTATATTTGGGGCTTGTGATTTACGAACATCTAGACTGGAATGTTACTGCTAAAGTCGTTGCACAATCAGCGAATAGGGCGCTGGGTTTGTTGATCGCTAAAAGCAAATCCTTAGGTGGCATGCCATACTCTGTCTTTTTAAAATTATTTGACTCAGTTGTTTGGTCAGTTATAGCCTACGGGGCTGCTGTATGGGGTTCCCGTAAATTTTCATGCATCGAAGCGGTGCAGCACAAGGCTCAAAGATACTATTTAGGTACTGGAAAATACACCCCATCGGCTGCAGTTGCGGGCGATATGGGTTGGATACCCGCTTTCATAAAACAATATAAGTGTGTATGTAAGCAGTGGGCTCGGTATACAAATATGCCTAATGACAGAATCAATAAGCATATTTATAATTACTGCAAAGACAAGAGTAGTGCACGATATCAAAACTGATATTTTAGTGTTTCAAAACATTTCACTACTTTAAACTGTCACGAATTCGTTCAGGCGCGTCATAGATTTAACAGTCAGTACATGTTCAGGGTACTCTCTGAAAAAAATGATGAATAAGTTCACTGAAGAATGGCGTGTAGCAATAAACAATAGCAATAGCCGATCGGGCACCGGGGGTAATAAACTGCGAACCTATAAATTATTCAAAAGAACTTTTGGAACGGAACAATACTGTAAAATTATAATGTCACCCCTTCACAATTCAGCACTTGCAAAATTTCGCTGTGGGGTGGCGCCTTTACGTCTTGAGACGGGCCGGTACGAAGGTTTATCAGTAGGTGACCGAATATGTCCATTTTGTCGAGTGCATGTAGAGGATGAGGCTCATGTCTTTCTTAACTTCGACAAGTATTATCCTATACGAAAAATTCTTTTTGAAAAAGCAGTTACAGTTTATCCAGATTTTAATATTTTATCAGATGAGGAAAAAATGATATTTTTATTTTCCAACGATCAAATGATTCGAGCTTGTGCCAAAGCCTGCTATCTAATTTTACAATGCCGTTCAATGCTATTGTATAAATAGATTGTTAAAATTTTATCCACATTCTTGTCATGTTTGGACTTTTATGGTATAAACCTTAAACCAATTTATTTAATGCAACTGGCATGTATAATAATATGCATGCCCAAGTATATATTAAACATTTCAGATCAGACGGCATTCTTTCTCGTTTTATTAGGTGAATGCTAATTTTAATCTTATCTTAACATGTGATAAGGATAGCTGTGATAGGCTCTTAAAATGTTTTTAAAAAACGGCTTGATTTAGTTTGTCTATATGTTTTATTTATATATTGTACATATATTACAATAAAAAAAATCAAAGCGACATGTTTAGTTGCATCGTAGTACAAATTTTGGTTTGGCTTCTACTACCTTATTCTGTGGCGATACAATGATGTATTTTCGACACAGTCTGAATCGATTGTACCTAATGTGTCACCATGACGGGCCCGGGTGCGAGGGGCAGGATGTTTGGACATTGGTTTCTGCGCATGCTCTTTCGTTCACCCGGACTCGATGTGGTTCCTTTGCAAATGGTACGGCCGGCTCAGATTTTGCTTACATCTTCTTCAAAAAATCTGAGATATATGTTTTAATAGATTTAATACAATATATGAATACCGGTAGATTTTGATGGTAAAATGACGTGTTTAAATGCTGGCTCTGTATCGGTTGTGCCTGATAAGTCGCCATGGCGAGTCCTGGCGCGAAGGACGTACAGTTTGGACATTGGATTCCGGCACATGCTCTGTCGTTTGCCGGGTTTCGCTTTGGTCCCGGTGTGGGGAAGCGCGGCCGGTGCAGAGTTAGCTTATATTCTGTTGATATTTATTTGTATACTTAAGGTATGTAAGTTACTTACTTTATGTTTTAATCGTCTCTCATAGTTCATATCTAAAAGGCAATTTTACATTCTAATATGATATATAAAATGTTTTTTTATACAATTGTAGAATTGGTGAGACGTTAATAAACCATATCTTATACCTCTGTTTACATTAAGTTCAGAAACTCCAACAATGGTTTTAATAAAAACTTACCAGACACCCCCAGTAGAGGATGCAAACCTGTCCAAAGAGTTCAGGTTGAAGAGTCCACGCGGCATAAATTGGTTAAACACATGAAATATAACATATTTAAACCAAACAATTTTACATACAGAAACACACTTTTACAGCATAATAAATCTTTTTGAACACTTAAGAAATAATTTTACATCACTAAATATGTAATTCCATGTACTTAATTAATAATTTTACATTCTTAATAAAACTTCTACACACTAAATGTTAAAACAAGTTCAAATGCTTTTGCACATATGGGTACTTACGGGTTCCTGTTGTCTGTCGTTTGACTGATATTAGTGAAATCCAAATCATTTAAAGCTTTTAAAATAAAAACGAAACTTTTATTATATCTTTTATTGAATTTAGCTTAAATAAATATATTTATCCCCGAGCATGGAACTATAACAGATGCTTAATGAATTAACAAGTCATGTTCATAAAGCAGGGCCCAGTTGTTCAAAACTAACGATGTCGTTAGTTAACGATTCGTTAAAATTTTGATCGAGTGATACGCAAATATGCTTAAATTTTTTGCTGAAAAAATGTGAGTAGCTTTTGCAGTGCAAAAGCTACTCACATTTTTTCAGCAAAAAATATCATAATATTGTATATTGAATCCACTAAAACAGTTAACGAAATGACCCTTAACGAGCTTGTTAAGTTAACAACGCTTTGAACAACTGGGCCCAGATTTTTTAATATGTATAAAACTAATAAAGTAGTATTTAATTATCTTCTTTTGATAAGGGAGTGTTGTTTTACTATAATATGATTGGTAATATTGTTATCATAGCACAAAAAAAAAAATAATAAGTTCTCAGGAACTGATGAACCAGATTCTAATCAAGTTCTCAACATACAATTAAACAGCCACAAAAAGAACACAGATGGCAAGCAGAGTTTGGAACCATTTCCCAAAAAGATTGCAGCTCAGATAACCCACACTTAACTGTATATATATTGAATTTACATAACTGTTAAAAGAAAACCATTAGTAAGTGAAACACTACAGAATTCGATTTATAACAAAACATATCACAATAAAATATCCGCGAAGGTCAGTTATGAATTACCGGTGGGGCTGGATGGGCTTAAGCTAGATTTACAGAATCCCAACCCTCGCCCTCTGCTTCCATATTGAAAACAAACATACAGTCGACTCTCGTTATTTCGAATTCCAAGGCACTCTCTGAAACATTTCGAGATATCCGTACCTCGACATATCAGATTTGCGGAAATGAGAAAAACAATAAATCGAACAGCACATTTAACAAATGAATATGTAATTTGACTCCTGGAATTAAAGATATAGTGAAAATATTGTGGAAAAGAGGAGAAATAAGGAGCAATTTCTCCTCTTTTCCACAATATTTTGTTACCTGTTGTTAGAGGTCCCTGTAAAACAGGGACGAGAATTTCACTTCGAGATAAGCAATTATTCGAGATAAGCGAGGCCGAGATAACGAGAGTCGACTGTAATTGTTAGGTCCGCGTGGAGGTCTCCTGACGAATGCATTAATCATTACGGGCAACAAATAAATCACAGATACCTGGTAGTGCCTATATCGAAGCAAATATGAGGACTCAACAGAAATAACGTGTTGAGACGCTTGGAGATCCCTAGGGTGTCAAATCACACCACTCCACTGGAATACAGGAGCAAACGAAAACTACCAGTTTAATCCCTGGTTGGCCGAGAAATAGGCATAAAAACTTCCAACTAAGACCACATAATAAATAGTTTAAAGTCGAGCCATCATAGAGTCTGAACCCCAACCCACCGGTGTGTAATATGAGATAAGTAAAGTGGCCAATCGTGATTGGGTCAACCGCTAAGCAAGCAGACTGTTTCTTGACTAACATCAATGGTATATCCATTTCATTACTAAAGTGATCAGAAAGTTCAGGTTTCCCTGTATTTTTTTTTTTTTTTTTTTGTTTTCTAAACTTGTGCACTAAGTCAGCATAAAATTCAGGTTTAATACGCCCTGTAGCAGAAGTGTTTTAGTCCAGTATCGTATTTAGAGATCAATTCGTAGTGGAATACAAGTTAGAAAAACCTTAATAAGACTCGTCTTTATATGCTGAAGACGATTCTTAACGTTAGTAATACAACTTACGGGTCAAGGATTAGTCAACTTGTCTAAAAATAGAGTCTGAAAATTTAAAAAAGGAAAACAAAAACGAAACAAATCAATAAATAATTTAATTAATAAATTAAATATAGCTCCCAAACACTTAACCCATTTAAGCATGGCGTCCCATAAAAGGGGCATTGGCAAACAGCGAAAACCTAGATCAGACGCCGCAAAACACGGCGTCTGATCAGGGTATACACTGTTTGCATTAAGTTCAGAAATTTCAATAAAACATGATAATCAAAAAAACTAACCAGACTACCCTTACATATAAATGGACCTGTTTAAAGTGTTGAGGTAGGCGAGTCCACTAGGCATAAATTGGTTAAAGGTACCCTGTAAAATAACATTGGTCTGCTGGTTGCAAACAATATTCGAACAGCAAATATCCCGCTCAGCTTGTACCTTAATCAAAACTGTCTAATTAGAGCCTCATCACGAAAACACGCCTATACAGTGGTAAACATTATTTTTCTTATTTCTGGTTGAAAACATAGATTGTGGGTACTCGTTAGAACCGCCTCACCGAGGCGGTTCTAACGAGTACCCCCAATCTATATTTTGAGCAAAAATAAGAAACATGTCACAGTTTTTCATCTTAATATTTTCATATTTTCAGCGGTAAAATTTACAATGTATTTGTATAGGCGTGTTTTCGTAATGTATTAGATAGAAACTAAAAAGCGTCCTTGATCCTCCGTACATGTATAACATTACCCAGTTATGCCTAGCGTCACATAAAAGGGACATTGGCAAACAGTTTAGACCCAGTTTACACTGACCCGACTACACTGTTTACCCAGACTACACTGTTTGCATGAAATACAGGAATTTCTGAAAAACATGGTAATGATGAAAATTAACCTGACACCCCTTATATATAAAAAAAAAATATTCTCGTGCCATTTAAATATATCAAAGTCATTGGTTTGTTAAACGCAAAGAAACATGAAACATATCTACCAGGTTCGGTCATTCAAAGTTAAATAATAAACAGATATGCATTTGTTTAATGTTTAATTCTTCAAAACGCCAAGCAGGCAATATATATGAAATAGCAAGATTTTATTTCTCTGAAAAATAAGATGAAAAAAAATATAATGTCATCTGCTACAAAGTTTGCTTTGCACGTTTTAGGATAAGACTCCATGTCGATTTCTTTTACAGTATCGAATTGGCCCCGAAGTTATAAAAGCTTTGTTCATGCTCAACTTAGCTGAGCATGAAATTTGTCCTTCTAATGAGTCCCAGATTACTAATAATTGCAATTTCTTTCTTGCTAAACATAGCTGAGCATGAAAATTTCTCTGCAAAAAAAAAAAAAAAAAAAAAAAAAAAAAATGAAAAGATGCCAATTGTTGTCGGCATTTTCATATATATTAGCAGAAAAATTTCATGCTAAGCTGAGTTGAAAAAAAAGTTTATGACCTCGGGGCCTGGTCTAACTAGATGAACGGTTTGTCTTATCCGTTTAAAGATGTTCCATTACACACGACTCGTTTTAACTTACACAGCAAATGA
Organism: Anodontia alba; assembly: GCA_964016985.1. Classification (NCBI taxonomy): domain Eukaryota; kingdom Metazoa; phylum Mollusca; class Bivalvia; order Lucinida; family Lucinidae; genus Anodontia; species Anodontia alba. The sequence goes on from OZ024833.1 coordinate 9,801,350, forward strand.
AACAAATTAGGCAATACAAAACCGCTGCAAAATGAATAAACGACCAGTAAAGACACTGTACAGCATGTCTGCAGTATATGTTATTACGAAAACACGCCTATTCAAATATATAGAAAATTTCACCTCCAAAAACTGAAAATTTTCAGTTAAAAAACCCTGATATTTTTCATATATATATGCTCGAGACATATTGTGGGTACTCGTTAGAACCGCTTCTAACTTCTTACTTCTAACTTCTAACTTCCATGTTGTATGTATGTATGTATGTATGTATGTATATGTGTGTGGGGGGGGGGGGATGGGTGGGTAGGGACATTTCTTATTTCTAACTTCTAACTTCGTACTTCTAACTTCTAACTTCTTACTTCTAACTTCTAGCTTCTAACTTCTGACTTCTGACTTCTAACTTCTAACTTCTAGCTTCTAACTTCTCACTTCTAACTTCTTACTTCTGACTTCTAACTTCTTACTTCTAGCTTCTTACTTCTAACTTCTAACTTCCATGTTGTATGTATGTATGTATGTATGTATGTATGTATGTATGTATGTGAGGGGGGGGGAGGTAGGTACATTTCTTATTTCTAACTTCTAACTTCTTACTTCTAACTTCTAACTTCTAACTTCTTACTTCTAAATTCTTACTTCTAACTTCTAGCTTCTAACTTCTCACTTCTAACTTCTTACTTCTAACTTCTAACTTCTAACTTCTTACTTCTTACTTCTTACTTCTAACTTCTAGCTTCTTACTTCTAACTTCTAACTTCTAAATTCAAACTTCTAACTTCTTACTTCTAATTTCTGACTTACATGTTGTATGTATGTATGTGTGTGTGTGTGTGTGTGTGTGTGTGTGTGTGTGTGTGTGTGTGTGTGTGTGTGTGTGTGTGTGTGTGTGTGTTAGAAATAAGAAGTTAGAAGTGAGAAGTAAGAAGTTAGAAATAAGAAATGTCCCTACCCCCACACACACATACATACATACGTACGTACGTACGTACGTACGTACGTACGTATGTACGTACGTACATACATACATACAACATGGAAGTTAGACGTTAGAAGTAAGAAGTTAGAAGTAAGAAGTTAGAAGTTAGAAATAAGAAATGTCCCTACCCACACTCACACACACACACACACACATACACACACATACATACATACATACATACATAGTACATACAAACATACATACATACATACAACATGGAAGTTAGAAGTTAGAAGTTAGAAGTAAGAACTAAGAAGTTAGAAGTTAGAAATAAGAAATGTCCCTACCTACACACACACACACACATACACACGCATACATACATACATACATACATACATACATACATACATACATACATACATACATACATATATACATACATACATGCATACAACATGGAAGTTAGAAGTTAGAAGTATGAAGTTAGAAGTTAGAAGTAAGAAGTTAGAAGTTAGAAGCAAGAAGTTAGAAGTCAGAAGTTAGAAGTAAGGAGGTAGAAATTAGAAGTTTGAAGTAAAAAGTTAGAAGTTAGAAATAAGAAATGTCCCTACACACACACACACACACACACACACATACATACATACTTACATACATACTCACACACACACACATACATACATACATACATACAACATGGAAGTTAGAAGTTAGAAGTAAGAAGTTAGAAGTTAGAAATAAGAAATGTCCCTACCCGGCTTTCGTACATGACCGTTAACGTTTGCTCTATTTTCATTGTAAATTATTAAATAGGACTGTAAACGTACAGTGGCGATGCTGATTGGATAATGCCGAAGTCAAGCGATTCTTCTCTGTAGTTTCTCGAAAGAAATCTTGACCAATGCCTGATGTTTACTTTACCCATTTATGACCTACGTCCCATAAAAGAGACATTGGTAAACAGTGTAGGGAAATCTGCTCTCACAAGGAGCAAAGTCTTTCCATACAGAAAAGACCTTTAACCCATTCGTCTGGAGACCCTTTAAAGGGTAATTGGCAAACAATGCAGACTCAGACCAATACCATAGAATGCCGCGTCTGATCAGGATCTCCACTGCTTGAAAATAGTTCAACTATTTTTCTCTAAGAATATCTAAACCACACAGCCTGACATGCCTAAAATCGAAATTAGAATATTCCAATATATAGTGTGGAGGAGTTCGTTCAGTCTACCATTGGTTAACAGAGGAAAGCAAAGAAACGATTTTGAGTGAGCTGCATCCACGGAAAGTTTGTTTGTTCTAATTAAACTTATTAATGCGGACCCCCTTAAACCCCACTTTTATATAGTAAAACTGGGGTTTACAGAGGTATTAATTATTTTTCTTATTTCTGCTCAAAATATAGATTGTGGGTACTCGTTAGAACCGCCTCGGCGAGGCGGTTCAAACGAGTACCCAGAATTTATGTTTTGAGCAGAAATATGAAAAATGTCAGAAATTTTTATCTGAAAACTTTCAGTTTTTGGTGGTGACATTTTCAATATATTTGAATAGGCGTGTTTTCGTAATGCAGGCACTAAATAGACATACAGCTATATTCTAATCTGCACAAACTATAATTGAAGATACCCAGGAAATGCCATAATTGCGAAGCATAAACATTCAGAAGCATCCAAAGTCGGAGAGATTAGGAACAAATAAGGATAGAACAAACGCCACAAATGAAAACACAGACGCGCAAATAAAGAAACTGTTAAAGAGGAACCGCCTTAGAAAGGTCAGCACGAAATCTGCTGGAAGGAGATGGTGACTTAAACTAATTTTACTCGCGCGAAACCTGGCCCTTAACTGTAATGCAGTTCTAATTAAAAATATATGTTCGGTCCACATACGGGTGTGGATCTTATCTGTAAATATCACAGTGAATCACGTATAATCAAAAGCACTGTAACTAAACAGAGCAAAGGGCTCGATGGCAATCTGAAGCCAGAACACAAAAAAAAAAAAAAAAAAAAAAAAAAAACAGACCGCGATTAGCCCGACCACAGTTATTGATTGTCATTTGAAACAGACTAAAAGGGGAGCTTTTTATTGAGTCTGCGGACTGACCAACCATAGAGCAATTATAACATCACGGAAACATACCTATACAATGTTGACCCCCTTAAACCATACTTTTATATAGTAAAACTGGGGTTTACAGGGGTATACATCATTTTTCTTATTTTTGTTCAAAACATGGATTGTGGGTACTCGTTAGAACCGCCTCGCCGAGGCGGTTCTAACGAGTACCTACAATCTATGTTTTGAGTAAAAATATGAAAAATATAAGATTTTTTTTATCTGAAAATTTTCAATTTTTTTGGTGGTAAAATTCTCAATCTATTTGAATAGGCGTGTTTTCGTAATGAAGGGGAGAAAAGTTATCAACCAAACACACAAAAGTCTAAATATACCTAGACAATGTTCTCCTTGAATTCTTATGTATTGAAATATCGTGTGAAACCATACCAAAACGTAAATCTGTGTAAAACAAAAACCCATCCAAGAGTTTTACGGATTGCAATTTTTAGATGAGCCAGCGCATGATAAAACCAACAAAATGACATGTACATGTACGCCCAGCAAAGACTCAGATCAGCCTCGGCATGCACCAAGTCTGATCAGAGTCTTCATTATCCCCATGAAAAAAAAACTTGCGTCCTTAGCTACCTATTGAGCGCATAGCAAAGACTCTGATCAGACTCGGCGGATGCCCAGGCTGATCTGAGGCACATGTCATTTTGTTGGCTGTGTCATGTGCTGGCTTAAATCTCGTTTTGTTGTTGTTTGTTTTTCTCGAATTTAAGAGAACTAAATACACTTGGTAAATTTTCCATATCATTTGACTTTCTAACGCGAAAGTAGAGATAATTATGTCTGCTGATCAATGATTTGATTGACCTATTATTCCATGGCAAATTATACTTTGTTTTCGACAGTTTTAAATCATTCGTCTGCTGAGAAATTTCATTTTCAATTCGATCAACGTATCGCGAATCGATATCTGGCGGCGGTCTTCGGATAGCAATTTACTCTTTAATAGTATCATTTTTGTCACGTATATGTAGATATAATCATTTGTTACGTGATTAAATAAGAAGACCTGGGGATTGCCTTATGTTTTGGGCTTTTATCATAATAGGCATGTACAGTATGGGCAACGACATGCGAATATTAGTCTTCGGGCATATGTGGACAGTGGAGGCCCAGATTTGCCTGCGCATCCACGTAGTCTGATCATTGCCTTCACCGTCCGCTAAAGGAATCATTGAACGCTGTTGAATATTATAGAATGTATAAATGGAGAGTAAATACATTGTACCCGGATGAGACTTTGCGCATGCGTGGATATATTTTAGGAATGCTGGAAGAAACATTTTCACTTGGCGTGGCACATATTATAAACAGCAAGTTAACTTAAAGGCTTCCCAGCTAGCATTCTTTATAAACCCATAGCGGGCCGTTATCAGCCTGTCAGCTACCCTGACGGGCCGATAACGGCCCGCTATAGATTTATAAAGAATGCTTACTGGGTTTCTCTTTCATGCGTTAAAGCGGTTAAGGTGTCTGAACTGTGTAAGCGAATCTAGCATTTTACTCTTTCAGACGGGTACTTTAACAACTTGACATAGTCATTTTTCATTTATGTACAGTCGAACCTCGTTATCTCGAACTCGCTTATTTCGAATTACCGCTTATCTCGAAGTGAAAATCTGGTCCCTGTTTTACCATGAAACTATGAAAACAGGTAACAAAATAATCCTAAGGAGCAATTTCTCCTCTTTTCCACATTATTTTATGTATCGTATATTTCTAACCTCAGGAGTCAAATTACATATTCATTTGTTAAATGTGGTTGTTCAATTTATTGTTTTCCTCGCTCTCTCAACTCTGATATGTCGAGGTACGGATATCTCGAAGTGTTTCAGTGAGTCCCTTGGAATTCGAGATAACGAGAGTCGAATGTATATGGGCCGCGCCAAGCAAAATTGTGTCTTCGGGCATGCGCAAAATGCACAGATTAAGATTCATCCCACGCATGCGCAAAGTCTCATCAGGAAATTTTCGCTCAATTGATACATTTTATGGTGTCCAATGACACTGTTAGCGGACAGCGAAGGCCCTGATCAGACTGCGCGGATGCACAGGCTGATCTTGGACTTTGCTGCCCGCATGTGCCCGAAGACAAGTTTTCGCTTGGCGCGACCTATATCCTGTTGTTGGTTTTGTCTTTTAGGTCGGTTTTTTTTGTGACTTTCACTGCTTCCCATTATGTCTCCACAGGTATTATCTTGACCAACAAAATATTCCTATCTTGTCAGCCTATTTAGCAATGCGTTGATTTTCTCATAAAAAAGAGAGAAGAGAGAATCTAATTGTGAGGGTGTGGGGGTACGGGCGATCAAGTACCAAGGTACAATGTTTACGGTAGTTTATGTTTTCTGAATACATGTTTATATGAGCTATGAGGCTATGAGGCGTGACCAGAGTTGCACATTCATTATTATTAACATTACGAAAACATGCCTATTCATATATACTGAAAAGTTTACCACCGAAAACAATAATTTCAGATAAAAAATTCTGATATTTTTCATATTTCTGCTCATAACATAGATTGTGTGTTCTTGTTAGAACGCCTCGCCGAGGCGGTTCTAACGAGTACCACAATCTATGTTTTTGAGCAGAAATAAGGAAAATAACGTATACCCCTGTAAATCCCAGTTTTACTAAACAAAAGTGGGGTTTAAGGGGATCAGCATTGTATAGGTATGTTATCGTGATGGAACAAACTCAATCAAATGCAGTCGAACCTCAATCGCTCGAACAACGATGGCTCGTTTGACAAGGCTAATTCGAACTTGTTTTTGAGTCCCTACGAAATTCTTCCGATAGTTCAAGAAAATAAATATTTTGGGAATTTTTCTTTTTATTATGAAATTTTATGTTGTGTGTACTCATTAGAAATCGCCTCGTCGTGGCGATTCTAATGTGCACACTCAACATACCATTATTATGTAGAAGATTGACAAGATTTTCCGAAATTATCGCCATTTGCTTCCTGACGTGGTGCCATGATTAACCCTCACTGGCCTGAACTACCCATATCTCAAACAATTTTCTATGGTCCCAAAGATGTTTTAGCGATTGAAGTTCGACTGCATATGTGAAGATACCTGGAAAATGCCAGCACCACGATTATATTTTATTTCAGGTCGCACTGTTTTAAAGCAACTAATTTGTAACTGTTTTCTTTACCAATGTCACAAAATATGCAATACTGTGGAATAAATTGTGGTATTGCATTTCATCACGAAAACACGCCTATATAATGTTTACCCCCTTCAACCCCACTTTTATACATTAAAACTGGGGTTTGCAGGGGTATACATTATTTTTCTTTTTTCTGCTCAAAAAACATAGATTGTGGGTACTCGTTAGAACCAGCTCACCGAGGCGGTTCTAACGAGTACCCACAATCTATATTTTGCGCAGAAATAAGAAAAAAACTATCAGATTTTTTATCTGAAAATTTTCCTTTTTGGTTGTAAGATTTTTAGTATATTTGAATAGGCGTGTAGTCGTAATGTTGTGATTAACAGAACTGAGGGTTAGGATTGTGGCCATGTAAAATCGATTTGATCCCCAGTAAATTTTTACTGACCGTTCCAAGGCGTAGCTTCTGCTGTGGTTTACTATTTCTGTCATCGTATGTCTTTTCATGTATGTCCTGGCGAATTTGTTTATTTTGGATAGCTGTTTGGCCAATTTTTTTAAAAAAAAGAGCTATCTTTTTGGCCTTCTGCTTGTATTGTTTTGATTGGTGCGCCGCTGCTTTTAGTGCATCCTTCTTTCCCTTAGGTGTCTTGGACGTGAGGTAATTGTATCGATCTCTGATCGTTGCGTTCCTTTCTATTTCATATTAGCAATGACTAAACATATTTCTTTTATTACATTTTCTTTTCTGCATTTAATCTTACAATCTATTAACCGCACAATGTGATAACATTTATGAAGGTTGCCCCTGGAAACAAGAAGGCAAATTGGAGTCTTGGTTTTATTGAGACGCTTATCATCAAATAACAAACAGTATATCATCATTACTTGTGCATACTATTAAATTAAATTAGACTCGAACTTCATATAATTTTAGAGATAATTAGAGAATCTGCCTGCAGAAATCTTCATCTCGTCATAGGTAACAGACAAATATTATTGTAATGGAATAGGTATATAGATCACCTACAGCCTTGCTGTGAAAGCAAGCTATTGTGGCGACGTTGATAGAGCGGTTTGGTCTTTTACGGAAGTAAGCACATTGCGGGTAGTACCTGGATGGGTGACCGCGACGTTTGACTTCGTGACAGATCCGACAAGTCTTCATTTGGTGGCAGAGGTGGGATGACATGACACTACCATCGTCCCCGGAGGCCTCATCTTCATACTCCAGGTGCAGGGCTAGGTGTCCTTGGCAGCGCTGCACAGGAATTTCTATAAAATATGGCAATAGTAAAATAAAATATTAAGACATTCCTTCTATCGGAAATGACCGGTCCAAAGATTTAATGTAGAAGCATATACTCGGTAGAAATGAAAATGCATATCTGATATGTAGAATCTAAATGCAACATTACGAAAACATGCCTATATAATTTTGACCCCCTTAAACCCCACTATATATATTGTAAAACTGGGGTTTACAGGGGTATACATTATGTTTCTTATTTCAGCTCAAAACATAGATTGTGGATACTCGTTAGAACCGCCTCGCCGAGGCGGTTCTAACGAGTATCCACAATCTATGTTTTGAGCAGAAATGTGACAAATATCGGTGATTTTTATCTGAAAATTTTCAATTTTTTGGAGGTAAAATTTTCAATATATTGGAATAGGCATGTTTTCGTAATGAACAACAAAGATCCTGATCAGTGCGTGCAAAACCGTAGGTTTTTCGGATTGGCGCTGCTTACCAAAGACAAGGCCTACATGTACCTTTCTGCATGAATCAACATATTATAGATTTCACATGTTGATCTTTGCTGGAAGCAAATGTCCGAAGGTATGTTTACTGGTACTGAGGCTCATTTAACTCTGGTCCTTCTGAACCCGGATATACCCTGTCTTTGCAAACAGTGGAGATCCAGATCAGTTGGCTTCTGAAGAAGACAACTGATCTGGATCTCCACTGTTTGCCATTATCTGCGAATTTAAAGCAACAATCCAGATCAAGTAATCTGATTGGCTGAAAATTAGAAGTGGGTGTGGCATCTTTATTTATTCAGCAGGACAATGGTTAAGGGGAATAGAGAATTGATACCTTTAAAGAGAAAGCAACTCTATCAATATTGTAAGTTTCCCCCTGAAAAGGGGTCTACTTTGATAGGCATTTGGGAGCACATTATTTCCTTTTAGAGTAGACGCCTTTTTAAAAGGAGTTTTGTGTTCACTTAAGCCGACAGAAACTCTCAAAAAATATCTCCCTTGTAAGATTAGGCGGGAAATCTACCAAGTATGGAAGTTCCAATAAATTTGATTAAGCTCTGATTTGACATGATACCCAGCGGCCACATGACGTTTATACAATGTCGTCTAAACGTCGATGCAACGTCATGACGTTGCATCGACGTTGAGGCGATGATGTATAGACGTCATGTGTCTGCTGGGTATTTGTTTACAGGAAGAAAACAATATTTGAAACTTCCTGTCTTGTCTCGTGCAACGTAGTTAAAACATATGCGATAAAGCGAACAAGATCTTCAGTAGGACCTGTATAACCGTCAAAGCTTCAACGGAGACTCTGATCAGACTGTACATCCATCCAGTAGAGCAAGGGTTCTCCTTTATCCCTCTTTGTATAGTCTGGAGACTGTAGAAGGCACATGCGATCAACGAAGACTCTGATCAGACTGCGCGGATGCGCAGGCTGATCTGAGTCTTCGCTGGTCGCACAAGTCCTATTGTAGGTTTTGTGGTGCGTTTGATCATATACAGGCAAATATATGTTCTTAGACTTTTGATCTGAATCATAATTGTACAACTATGCTGTTTATGTTCTCTACGAAACAAAGATTTGAACGGATTCAAATAAAGTATGCTTTCACTACTGTATGTTCTGAAGATGAAAGTACTTATAAAATTAGAAACACGGTCACAAATAAACAAACTTATCAGACTCGGTTTTACTGCGGCAGTTCGCGGTCAATAATGTAAGGGCAGCCTAAGTGAACTCATTTTCACGTATAGTTTATCAAGATTCGAATTTACGGATAATGGTCATTTAATCGGGAAAGCAGATGCAATGACAGTAGGTCAGATGGTTTTGCACCTCAAACGTATTTTATGCAGTATCCCAGTCAGCATTCTACGTAAATCTATATCGGGCCGTCATCGGCCCGTCAGGGTAGCTGACGGGCCGATGACGGCCCGATGTAGATTTACGTAGAATGCTAGCTGGGATCCTTGCTATAATTCCTTTTATTTGTCCTTGGTTGTTTTGCTGATCAAGACTGAGGCATCCATACTCTTCGGATGTTTTTCTCAAACTTGTTGATCGTGTAATGGTACCTGTATACCAGCACTTATTCAACAAATAAAATAAAAGCAGAAGAAAAGATGAGAGAAAGTCGGTGAATAGTCATTTTATTTTAAACACAGTAACGCTTAGGATTACCGAAATGGCAAACGTATTCTTCAAAAAATGAGTAAACATCAGTCTTTTTTCTCGGCTGACTCTTTTGCCGATGGCGGTAAGTGTCTTTAGTAAGTACCAACCCTCCATATGTTACACGGCCGATCTCAGTGGCTCAGTCGGATTGCGCGTCCGACTGGTGATCAGGAGGTCGCGGGTTGATTCCCGTCGAGTCAGGCAGCATTCTTTCATTGAGATTGATCATGAAATATTTTACGGTCATTCTCTCCCGTCTGCTGCATGTTCAAGAAGGACAGTTGACAGTTTCTGGTGAAAGAATGTGCACATATACTGGTTAACTGCTTAGTGTACTAAGCCTGCCCAGGAAACGTGTGATTAGGTAAACCGAACAGCTAGATATAACCCTAATGGGGTGACTCAATTCAATCAATCAATCCAAATGTTACAGATTTCTCAATATGAAGCCATCCAACCATTCCGGCAAACCCAGTAACATAATGAAGGAATGAGCAATTTTTCCGACAATGTACTCTGACAACAAGGTTAACAAGTATCATTACGAAAACACGCCTATTCAAATATATAGAAAATTTCACCTCCAAAAACTGAAAATTTTCAGATAAAAAAACTCTGATATTTTTCATATTTCCGCTCAAAACATAGATTGTGGGTACTCGTTAGTCGTTAGAGGCGAGGCGGTTCTAACGAGTACCCACAATCTATGTTTTTTTTAACAGAAATAAGAAAATTAATGTATACCCCCTGTAAACCCCAGTTTTACTATATAAAAGTGGGGTTTAAGGGGGTCAAAATTATATTGGCACGTTTTCGTGATGGCAATAGGTACCTCATGTAATCCATAAATACAGTGAAAGCAGGTGTATGTAGGGGTGTACATTATCTATACCCAGTATTATAGCAGTCTAAATAAATCTATAGCAGGCCATTATCGGCCCGTCAGGATAGCAGCCCGTTATAGATTTATGTAGAATGCTAGCTGGGTAGGTTTAATTGCACGACGGCGTTTCGGGCCTCAGACTCAATGACAGCCTCTTCGTAAAACTTTAACCAGTGAGTTTGGACTGGATGATGTCTTTGGCTTGGCCCGCAGTGGTTCAGCTATTGGTTTTCATTTACTCTGGCACACAGATAGATATTCTTTATTTCCTCCACTGGTGGGGAGTTACATAGTATTAACATGGCATAACATATAACATACATACAATACATATTATATATGAGTCAAATAGATATGAGAAAGTATGTCACTGAGCTATGTACAATAAGTTGACATAAGTGGCACAACTGCATTATATTATGCCCCTGAGTACCACCAGATCAAACATATGACAACAACCTACGTATAACCGCTGAACAATCAGCCAAACATTACTTAGAGGTGCACAGTAAGTATTCCAGCTGTAATGCACAACGCCTCTTATACTCAGATACTAGACAACAAACAAATCATAATTCTAATCACTATTCTGTTGGACTGTCTCTCAGCACCGCGGATTGCTCCACAGTCCCAGTTCACCGCATGTCGCGGCACAACCCGTATCAACAATGACTGTTTCATTCACCCATCTTTACCACCCTTACCGAAACGAAATGTAAGAGAGTGCTGTAAAATCGGGTAATGAAACAGAATATTAATTACTATCTCGCATATATAACAAACATCTTAGCCTAAGTTTTGCGACCAATCTTGATTTCTCCAATGTGAGATACCCACCACACACACAGTGCCACAACACTTCGCCGAGGCAACGCCGCTCCGACACCAAGTGTTTGTTGGATACCCGCCCCCCCCCCCCCCCCCCCCCTTTTTTCCCTTCTTTTTTCAAAGCCAATACTTGGTTATAACTAGCATTAACCAGTCCATGCAGTTGACAAGTCCAATTCATAAAGTGCTCACCGAAGCAACGTCAAACTCTAGTATTGTCTACGTCCTTGGACGTGAGTGAGATAAGAAGATTTGTATGCCAACCACAATTTATGTAGATTTAAAATACAAATAGATTTAAAGTTTTCACTTCTCTCTGACAAGAGCTGCATAAAATCATCGACTTCTGCCCCTAGAAATAAATTTGTAAGAACAATCAGATCTTGTCTAATCAGATACATATAAATATCAGGACCAAGAGATAAAATATCCTGCCACAGATTTGCTCTCTCTCTGTTTACATGGATACATTCATGGATGCAGTGGTCTACAATATTATCGCAACTCACATTACAGCGGTTACAAACAATGTCCCTAAAGTTTATTCCACACAAATGTGATATAAGTTGTACAACTGAGACACACGGTTTTAAAAGCTTTCTGTTTTCTTTTGAAAACATCCATAGCCAATTTAAACAAAACGCAGGTTGTATGATACTGTATCTATATAGCTCTGGACTCGAGATTCTATCAAGCCATGCTTGTGTTGTGTACTCATGTACTTTTGTCTTTATCATGCGTTTCCATGCAAATTTTCCAGGAAACACACCATTTTCGAGGTATATGGTGAGAATATGTCTAAGATGATATTTATTAAGTAATCTCACAATATCTGGGATTAATCCCAACTGGTTAGACGGACAAATTAGGAATGATGATAGTCTGATTAGAAACAATGTTTTCCCCCAAAATCTTGTATTAAGTTTACATAACTGACCAAAAAGAATTAGTTTTCTCAGATCAATTTCAGCTTCGATCGGAAACATAGCCAAAAGACCGAGAGCAATATCTGTTCTAGTGTAAACCCCTAATGATTGCATATGCTTGATGCAGAACCTATGAGCTCTTTCTAAGGTAATCAGCTCAGCTGCCGACAAGCTTGCCCAGTTTTCACATGCATATAAAGCTCTGGGTAGTACAACAGCATTGTAAATTTTCTTACACGATAAGGGGTGTAACGTATCTTGATAAAATATGCCACTCTTAATTAGGCTAAAAAATGTACCCTTTAATTTATTCGTCGCATCGTTGATGCTTCGTTTGAGATTTAAGTATTTATTACTGATAAACCCAAGGTGTTTATAATTCTCTTCTTCATCTACTCGATTATCACCCAAATACCATGTACGCTCAGATTTAAGATATTCATATTTGGTCTCGTTGTAGACAATAACACAGCATTTCAGAGCAGCATATTCATAATGCCATTTACAAGAATAACGGAGACAAATCTGCATTAATTCGTCAAGACCCCTTTTGGATAAGGATGCCAATAGCATGTCATCAGCTACAACTATAGAACACAACATATTACCAAAAATTTTGAGACCAGCCGTGCTCCTGCTTAATTCCTCCAAGAGCTCGTCTTCAAAGCATAAGTAAAGCAAGGGAGATAATACCCCACCCTGGCGGTTATCTTGCAATATATCAAACCAGTTAGATTTATGTCCCTTGAAATACACCCGACTCCTCATATCAGTATGAAGCGCAATAATAACTTTCAGGAGCTTTGATTTGATTCCCATTTCGTAAAGTTTCAGAAAAAGTCCAGAATGCCATATTCTATCGAATGCCTTCTGCACGTCAAGGTAGCATACATAAAGCTTACTGCGATTCCCCTTGGCGTACAAAATGCATTCTTTGAGCATAACAGATGTCATGTTGCAGCCGATATTTGGCCTAAAACCGCCCTGAATCCAATTTAGGGGTTTCGTGATGCTATTTTCTACCTTTCCGAGTAAGATTCTCTCGAACAACTTCAGAATAGCTGATGACAGGGTAATGGCGCGGTAATTACTCGGGTCAGTTTTGAATTTATTACCTCCCTTGTGTAGAGTCATAATATACCCTCCTTAAGAGCACTGGGAATATACCCATAGTTGTACATTTCTGTGTAAAACACTGCCAGTTGTTCGTACAGAACAGGTCCACCATTTATCAAATGTTCATTAAAAACTTTATCATGGCCACATGCCTTCTTCGTTTTCAAGCATTTAACAGATTTTCTGACCTCTTCAGCTGATATGTATACAACGTCTCCTTCCTCACAGCTTGAGAGCTCTTCAAAAATGCTGTTCACTTTACGCTCAACATAGGACTGAAAATTAGAATCGTAGTGAGCTCGGTCTAAATCAGAATACAGTTCGCAAAAATATTGTCCCCAGCCAGCGGCGATTTCGGCTGGATCGCGACAAACTTTGTCACGGAACTTAATTTCAGAGCCTGCACTTGTATGGGACGCCATTCGCCTATTATTTACCTTTTTTCAAAACGCCCCGCTGTCCAATTTACCTTTTTCCAAAACGCCCCGCTGTCCAATTCGGCAGCTTGATCGATTTCAATATTCAATCCAATAAGATATTTTTCAGCACATCTCCGATGGTGCGCACGAAACAAAGTTTTAGCAGATTTATATTCTTTATATGACAAGAATTTTACCACCAAAAAATGAAAACTGTCAGATAAAAAATTCTGATATGTTTCATATTTCTGCTCAAAACATAGGTTGTTGGTACTCGTTAGAACCGCCTCGACGAGGCGGTTCTAACGAGTACCACAATCTATGTTTTTGAGCAGAAATAAGAAAATGACTATATACCCTTGTGAACCCCCGTTTTACTGTATAAAAGTGGGGTTTAAGGGGGGTCAAAATTATATAGGTGTACCTCTAGGGCGTCCATCATGAATCCATTTTTGTCTCTTTTCTCTCATTGTAGCATGCAAGTCTTTCATAACCCTATCCCAATATGGTTTCAAGTAAGGTTTAAATTTTGTTTTTGGCAATGTTGTGTCTGAGGCTGTCGTGATATTATCAACAATATGCACATATTTTTTGTCAAGATATTCAATAGTATTACAGCCCTCAGTGATACTAAATTTTGTCAAATGATTCTCAAGCTCAGATTTATATAAATGTTTTGCCTCATCATGAAGCTTTTCCCATTTCACATGAGACGGAAACTGAACCTGACTAGTATTTAAATTAGCTGACGGGACAGAGACGCTGCATACAACTGGCAGATGCCTAGAGACGTTTAACACGTCATCGTCAAGTATCTCACATGCCAAGACTGTATCTAATCTTTCAATGGGCAGCAATATATGATCTATTAAAGATTCATAAAGATACCCGTACGACACAAAGCTGGCTGTAGCCCCTACACAAGTGGGCAATGTATTTAGTGATAACATGCTATGGTTGTGCATCATATCAAGTAAGTATCTGCCGCGCGCATCGGTGACCTTTATGAATCGTCTGCCTTGTAAGTGAGCATTAAAATCGCCCATCATCACTATGAGGCCATTTTGTGAGTATGTACTAACTAGTGTACTCAGGAGGTCTATGAAATCCCTAAAAATGTTTATAGAGTACCTGCTACAGGGAGCATAAACTTGTAAAATATAAATCGATAAATGTTCATTTACCCTATACTGTATTCCACATATTCGATCGCTGTCTATATCTAAGGGTATTATGCGAGCAGTTAAGGCTCTTTGCCACATCAAGGCGACACCACCTTTTCCTAATTTTCGTCCAGTTTGAATATGTAAGTCATAATCACAAACAGCAAACCCTGTATAATCACTGTTAATGGAATCTAAGAAGTGTAGGTTCTGTGGATAAAGCCAATGCTCAGAAATTCCAAAGACCTGTATATCTCTCCTTTTTAACAGTGTACTAGCATATGAAGCACTGGACATAATGCCAGTTGCATTCCAAGAGGCAATATTAAGCAAGTTCATACTGATAAAAAGAAGGTAGCATCAAGCCCGAATTAGTGAGCACCAGCATTACCCGACAGCTCCTCGCCTCTGTATCTTCCCTCAACCTCAAAATTATCATACATGTCAAAGGCTGTGTATCCGTATCTTTTTGCATTTGAAGTCATTTTATTCCTATATTGATTTTTCGTTAACCAAGGTCTACAGGTTATACCACGAGGCCAGAATCCGCGCTCGAGAAGTTTATCACTTTTATCAGAATCGACATTTAGTCTTATCACAGCTTTATTTTGGTTCTCGTATCTGCGAATACTCACCCATGTGACTGGCATACCCTTATTTGATACAAAATGTCTGAGTTTTCTTTCAGATATACTTGGTTTAAAACCACCGATGTAAAAGCGCCTGCTTCTGCGTCGTATATGCGTTTCAAAATCATCATCACAATCGTCATCATCATCCTGAATGTTGTCTGGGTGATAATCTCGAGTGTAATGATTACGACGAGACGCCAAGCGCTTTTCACTTCTGGATGAAACAAAGACCGGTATTGTAGAGTGGGTGTCGGTAACTGGTAAACTCTGTCTTATGGTGTCTCTAGATTTGAGCGCGTCACTGTACTTTTTGTTTTGCAATCCGTCGTATCGATTCTAAACAGTGCATTGATACGTTGGTGAACTGTTGACAGAGGGTTGCTCATGTCCATTTGCATTAGATTGTTCATGCCCAGTAGAGCTAACATGTGTATTTTGTTCCTGGGAACTGTGTTCTGCTGCTGCAGTCTGAGGTGCTACACTGTTATTACATTTCATTGAAGTTTGTTTCGACACATTTAGATCGGTAGTCGTAGCATAGGGTCCGTAATGTTGTTGCCCAGGTACAGTTAATGAATCCTCCGGTGAAAAGTCATACTGATGTCTCAAATTATTCTGATCTTCATGTTTTGATGATGTCACACTGCGAGGGATATCTTGAATATTTCCATTTGTCATATTTTGTACTGGCGGTACACAGGCACTGCTATCAGTTTTCTCGACAAACTAGCTACGGGTGAAAAGTCTATCAAGTCATCAGTCCTCTGGGTTAAAGGATATGGAATTGTGCAGCAATATTACAGGATGAAGCTGTCTTGTCCTGTATATCAGCAGCCGGTATCCTCCTTATACGTTTAGATATAGGAGACTGGTACAGAACCGTCTTTTGTTCACTAACCACGGTAGCTGTGCTAATAGCTTCGGTACGGTTGCTGTTCACAGGTTGCTTCCCGTTTCCATTAAACAATTTTTCTGCAGTGAAGGGTTTCCCCGACTGTTTGGATGTTTTAGTTTCGCACATATCATTGCCCGCCAAATAAGAGTTCTGTATATCTGCATTACATAATGTATCGACATTTCCAGGGGAAAATGTGTTGGCACTTCTGTGTTTACTTTGGCTCAGTTTGCTTTCAATTTTCAACATGCGTTTTTCTAACTTTTGTATGTCCGATAATCTTTCGTTTATCGTCAGATATTGCATTTCAGCGGCCTCATCAAATACTCTCATATCTGTTCGGATTTGCTTGATATCGCTTTTTATATTGGCCACGCCATTTGATTTATTGTCAATAAGTCTATCAACCGACTGAATAATTTCAGCTATTGACTGTGTTTTTCTGGATAGTATCTACAGCAGAAGAAACGAAGGATTTAAGTGACTTTATATCATTCCTAACCACTTCCAAGTCATTTATAAATTCATCTCTGAATGATTTATTTTCCTGCTTCATTTGCAAAGTGTCTGCTTGTATGGTGGCTACAATGCCACGTAGCAAGGAAAGTTCGACATCGCTGCTACTACTTTTCTTACTGTCCACAAATGGAGTTTCTCCACCTACCGATGGATCTACACATATGCTCTCATTCTGGCTGCACAATTTTGAAATGCTTATCAGGTCTTTCATATCTTCAAATGAGGCTCCATCAATGACAGAAATCAAAATATAAATGTCATTGCATAATTTCATTGCTGCTCCTTCGCCAGCCCTGGTATTTTTTCGCTTCTTTAATTCAGAACCTGGAGCAAAAGGAAACTCTTCACAGCATTTCAGTTCATTGAACAGGTTGTTACGTAGATTATAAAGTTCAGTCTCATTAGAGTGATAATCACTAAGGGTTTGTGATAGGAACATATCTTTAGGAAGATTCCTGTACATTTGTACAAATTTGTCGGAAAATGATGATGACTCGAGTATTTCATGGTACACTTTATCAACATTGTCAGCTGTAACTTGAACTAGTTGCCTTGAGGAAATGCCAATAATGGATGACGGCATCCTCTGTGCAAAATCAATGTGACTATCCTGAGTATCAGTAGGGTTCTCCAGTTCATAACCCTGTTTAAGATCAGTCTCCCCAAAATCATCATTCTCCAGTGAATACACTTGCTTAAGAGATGTCTGATCATTATCATCATGATCATCGTTCGCCAGAACTACAGGCATCAGAGTGGTAAGGTTATGCTCAGTCATTCTCAGCGCCTAGATTATGCTACCAATGAATGCCGGGACTCAGCTGGAAACCAGTCACTATGCACTCCACTCAAGCGTGACCACAGGTGAACAGTTATAATTACCGTTAACACAGATTTCATAAGCCACTTAAGCCTTTAGGGCAGGTTAGTTGGGCAATAATGGTCTAAAAATAGCTTATGGTGAGTCTCCTTTGTTAAGAGAGAAAGAACAAAGAAATGTTTCAAAATCAAAAATCTGAATTCTTATCTGTTCAAAATCCTGCCATTTTGTCATTAATCCATTTTAAAATATATCCAACCACATTTTAAGAATTTTGATTTTTGCAAACAAGTCAAAATGTCAAATTTTTATCCGAGAAATTATCACAACGTCCACGACTGTCACGTGATCTAACTGAGATAGCTTCACTTAGTGCTTTTCGTACGTTTGTTTGATTTATGCTTGTTTGGTTTTGTCTGTTTTTTCTTCCCCTCGTGTCTGGGAAGGGCTGCGGTTTGTGATTGTGGAACTTCCTGGACTTTTCTCTTACCTTTTTTTTTTCAAGATTTTGCAGTTTGTTTTTTTTCCATTTTCTAATCTGTAATGTGTTCTTTGACGTTAATTTTACTACACTGCAGTTGGTGCTAGTGCCGTGTGGCGGCCGTAGAAGGCCCCCCCGCCCCCGCCCTATTTCACGATAGTGCAGATTATATTTCATTTCCTTTGTAACATTGGGACTCTTGTGGTATCTTTGAAAATTGACCTCTGCTCATGTACACGCTAGAGGGCGTTAGCTGTTGTGCAAACTTTATTACTGCTTATGAAGTGTCTCAATAAAACCGAAACTCCCACTTTTTAATCTGTTATGCGTTCTTTGTTTCCAAAGACAATATTTATGACGTTTATTGTAATTTGGTTTTTACTTCTAGCATTTTTTAACATCACGAAAACATGTCCATATAATGCTGATCCCTTTAAACCCCACTATTATATAGTAAAACTGGGGCTTACAAGGGTATACATTATTTTTTCTTATTAGTGCTTAAAACATAGATTGTGGGTACTCGTTAGAACCGCCTCGCCGAGGTGGTTCTAACGAATATCCACAATCTATGTTTTTGAGCAGAAATATAAAAAAAATCAGAATATTTATCTGAAAAAAAAATTTCATTTTTGTGGTAAAGTTTTCAGTATATCTGAATAGGCGTGTATTCGTAATGTAAATTTTGATACCAGTTAAATAGATTTAATGCCCCCGAGAGTTTTGTCTACTAACCGTTATAATGTAAATTTTGGTACCAGTTAAATAGATTTAATGCCCCCGAGAGTTTTGTCTACTAACCGTTATAAGGTAGTGGCTCTGGTGTTGTTTATTCTTTGTTTCGTCTTGTGGTTACGCGCGACGGGGCCTTTATTCACGGTTTGTTTGTTCGTTGTCTTATTGTTCATCACGAAAACATGCCTATAAAATTTGACCCCCTTTATATAGTAAAACTGGGGTTAACAGCGGTATACACTATTTTTTTTCTTATTTCTGTTGAAAACATAGACTGTCTGTACTCGTTAAAACCGCCATGGTGAGGTGGTTCTAACGAGTACCCACAATTTATGTTTTGAGCATAAATATGAAAAATATTAGAATTTTTTTATCGGAACATTTTCATTTTTTTTTTTTTGGTGATAAAATTTTCAGTATATTTGACAGGCGTGTTTTCGTAATGTAATAAATTGATTTAATGCCCATGAGTTTTGTCTCCAAACCGTTATAAGGTAGTGTGTGTTGGCTTTTCTTTGTTTGGCCTGTGGCTACGCGCGACGGGGTCTTTATTCACGGTTTGTTTCGTTCGTTAATTTTGTCTTATTGTTCATCACGAAAACATGCCTATATAATTTGACCCCCATTATATAGTAAACCTGGGGCTTACAGCGGTATACATTATTTTTTTTCTTATTTCTGTTCAAGATATAGATTGTCGGTACTCGTTAGAACCGCCTCGGCGAGGCGGTTCAAACGAGAATAACAATTTAAGTTTTTGAGTAGAAATATGAAAAATATTAGAATTTTTCTTCTGAAAATTTTCATTTTTGGTGATAAAATTTTCAGTATATTTGTATAAGCGTGTTTTCGTAATGTAATAATTCGATTTAATGCCCATGAGTTTTGTCTACTAACCGTTATAAGGTAGTGGTTCTGGTGTTGGTTATTCTTGTTTGGCCTGTGGTTACGCGCGACGGGGCCTTTATTTACGGTTTGTTTCGTACGTTGTCTCATTGTCCATCACGAAAACATGCCTATATAATTTGACCCCCTTTATATATATGGTAAAACTGGGTTTACAGCGGTATACATTCTTATTTTTTATTTCAGCTCAAAACATAGATTGTGGGTACCCGGAATCTATGTTTTGAGCAGAAATATGAAAAAAATATTAGAATTTTTCATCTGAAAATATTCATTTTTTGGTGATAAAATTTTCAGTATAATTGAATAAGCATGTTTTCGTTATGTATCTTATTGTGTTTTAGTGGGATTCTGTTTGACATTGTGATTACCTTGTTTGGGAAGCGGGAGCTTGTTGCTTTGCTTTCTTTTCTCCGAGGCTTGTATACCGGCGGTGTAATGTGAGATGTTTAAGACCATGAGATGTTTTAGAACGCATGCGCAACGGAAGCTGATATAGATTGGGGGACAAGGCGTGAGTTTGTTCATGGCTTGTTTGGTCTTGTTCTTGGTGTCATTGGTAGGCTATGATCTGCGATTGTGGCTCTTTCTGGACATATTTTGTATCATTTAACTGCATAAATCTGTCTTTATTCAACGTTTACTGTCGTGTAAATGTACTTTTAATATTTGACTAGTCCAGGGTCAAGGTAAAGGAGGTTGTTATGGGAATAAACAATGCCACTCGGTACTTTCCGGTTCGCCGACGCCGTTTGCTTATGTAAGTTATACACTAACATTTTCAAGATGGCCGCCATTAGCTATTTTTGTTCGCAATTACCCTGATACTTCCTACCAAATTTCGAGTCAGTTGGTCTTTGGGTTCAGGAGAAGAAGCGCAAAATAGATTTTCAAGATGGCAGCCATGGCGGCCATCTTTGATTTCCGATCGGAACGAGTTTACCTATTTTGATCTGCAAGTCACCCCGATGCTTCCTATCGATATTCGAGTTAATAGGCCCAGGGGTGTAGGTGGAGTAGGCTTTTAAAGCAATTGTTGACGCCGAATGACGCACGACAGACGACGCACGACGGGTAACGGACGATGGACATGTGACTTAACACAACAGCTCATCTTGAGCGTTCCGTGCTCGGGTGAGCTTATAAGGCCATTTAACTGCTTGTTTATGTATCTAAAATTGCCAGATCAGTGACATTCAGCAACGCGAAGCATTCTGATGGTTCCCCGTAACATGTGATACTATTGATAATTGCCTAAATAAGCAACACCTGGTCTAGAAAAGCAGAGCTACAATACATGCATCCAAGGTTTTATACCAGGTTGTTATCTAGCCGTTAATATGTCTCTTACGGGTTTTGTTCATATGTGGAAATTTTATTGCCGATACAGTCCCCCTTACTTTTTTACGAAACGCACGCTTCAGTGGAGTTGAATGGACGTATTAAATTGTAAACACACAACATGTCAATACAAAGTGTTTTGGGTGTATAGGCCGATATACTCCAAAAGATTATTTTTTTTACTCAGGAATATGATGTTTATTTTTCGAAAGTCCATTCTAGTTTTAATTATTATTGCCTGTGAATTAAAGCAATCTGTCTCATCATGCGGTATGTATAATTAACTGTTTATTCATTGATTTCTTTGGACGATTTCGCAATACCAGAACAACACATCAGTGACTGTGACCCGTATGTAAATCGCACAACCTATAGTATATACAGTGCGTGTTTTGAACATGTTGCCCTAAATAGTTTGACACCTTATTCATGAAGTCGACGCTATTCAATGCGATTAACATCTTTGTGTTTGAAACATTAGCTGTTATAAGTAAAAAGAAAAAGTGTGTCCGATGAAAAAGTGTGTCCGATGCAGAACTCGAATCCGCGACCTCCTGCTTGCGTCAGGTGCTCTAGCGAGCTACATGTAACCAGGCAGTCAGTCCCGCCAATCATTACACTCTTCCCCACCCCCCCCCCCCCCCCCCCGACCCCTTTAAACTTTTAAGTGCAAGGCTACTATCAGTTTCTAGCCTTTCCTCGCACATTAGTTTACCTCGTTGCCATTAAAGTAAACGAAGGAGAAAGAGTGTACCCGATGCAGGACTTGAACCCGCGACCTCCTGCTTGCAAGTAGAATCCGGGACCCACCTGCTTGCAAGTCAGATGCTCTACCAACTGAGCTAACCAGGCCGTCAGTCCCGACAGTCACTATATAAGAAGCATTGGTGCATTTTCTTTTCGTTTTTTTTTTTTTTTTTTTTTTTACATTTATCTCTTTTGGTGCCAAATTTCCGACGACACTTGTCGTTTTTTTTTTAACAAATTGTCGTGTGGAAAGAAGTTTATATGTACAGTTGAAAGACTGAATGTCAAACAGCGTAGATCCAGATGAGACGGCTCTTTATGAGCCGTCTCATCTGGATCTATGCTGTTTGCAAAAAACCTAGTATTATCGCATGTGGCGGCGAACGAGTTAAATGAGAAAAACAGCAATGTTTACGCTATAAGTAATCGAAGGTTAATTGTTTCGTATAAGTTGATTCGTGACAAAAATTTGCATCGAGTACAACAAGTTTCCCCGTAACTTTCCTTTAAAAAAAGCGAAAAAAAAAACATAATCATTTAAGGCTTCAGTTATATTTTATATGAATATAGGAGTGCTTATTTATATATGTATTTATTTATCTATTTATTTTTATTTATTTATTCCATTTGTGCTATAATGTATTAGTTGATAGAGCATTCAGACAACTTACATGTACCAGTGAGAAATGCATCGAAAATTCGTGAAAGAGAAAGGACATTACGACAACACACGCTAATTCAAATATGTTGAAAATTTCACCTTCAAAACTGAAAATTTTCGGATAAAAAAATCTCTAATATTTTGCATATTTCTGTTCAAAACATAGATTGTGGGTACTCGTTAGAACCGCCTCTGCGAGAGGAAAAACGAAGTGCTAAGACGTTTTTGCAGACCTTGATAAAACCATTTATTACATGTATACATGACCCGCAGAAAAGACGACTGACCAACCGTTATATACATCACGGAAACACGCCTATAAAATTTTGACCGCCTTAAATCCCACTTTTATATAGTAAAACTGGGGTTAACAGGGGTATATATTATGTTTCTTATTTCTGCTCAAAAACATAGATTGTGGGTACTCGTTAGAACCGCCTCGCCAAGGCGGTTCTATCGAGTACCCACAATCTATCTTTTGAGCAAAAGTATGAAAAAAATCAGTTTTTTATCTGAAAACTTTCAGTTTTTGGAGGTGAAATTTTCTGTATATTTGAATAGGCGTGTTTTCGTAATGAGACTGAGCTTGCCTTATAATCGAGTGAGTTCGTCCGTCCGTGATCATTTAGAGAAAATGGCCATAACTTTTATGAATATTTTGATACTTGACATAGATTAATTTCGACAGGATCTAGCCAATTGGCTTGTCAAATGTCATTCTTTCCAGCGACTAATCGAAGGCCAAGAAAATGTGATAATTTGAATTTGGCCAAAGGTATTCAACCATATAGGCTATTTGATAAAATTGTGAACAGACATTTATGCCAAAGGAATAGTTATTGCCATTTTTATTGACCGAGTGAAAACCGAGTGAATCAAAACTGTTTTCTGTTGTCAGTCAGTGAAAATGGCCATAACTCTATGATAACCTTATGATTATTTTGATTTTTTTCTCATATAAATTGATCTTATCGAGATCTAGTGTGATGTCATAACATAGGGAGGGGTGCGGATGTAGTAATACACCACGCCATACAGGGCAAGTCGTGCACTTCTAATTAACACATATATGCCGAGTGGACTCGTCTATCCTCACTCTTTGGACAGGTCCATTTCCTATATAGGGGTGTCTGGTTAGTATTTATTATTATCATGTTTTGTAGAAATGTCTGAACTTAATTCAAACAGTATAGACCCTGATCAGACGCCGCGTTCTGCGGCGTCTGATCTTGGTCTATACTGTTTGCCAATGTCCCTTTTATGGGACGCTAGGCTTAAATGGGATAACAGTTACCATTCCCTGCGCTGATTCAGCAAAGGAAAATTTTGCGATTTTTCTTATGTTTCCTAGAAAATAGGATTTGACATTACATGCGAATTGTCTCAGTATTTCCCAGAAAAAAACAGAACGGAGACAATTTGCATGACACGTTAAATCCTGTTTTCTTGGGGCTATAAGACAAACAGTTTAATATGTCCTCTAATGAAACATTAACCCCGAGTGTTAGGCGTTAAGACTAATCAAGACACATCACTGAAATATGTTTCATTTGAGTTGCATTTTGAAAAAAAAGAAAGAAAAAAAAATACGTGCACAAGCATTAACCGGTATAGGCCATGCTTGCTATAACAATGTCTTGTCTCATTCTTATCTCTCTTCGCAATGCCGATCACAACAT